>JAJOOO010079733.1:0-67711 GCA_029582685.1 Solanum piurae
AACCAACGTTTCTATGGCTTTTTTTTGTAGTCTTATGATCTCTCAGTGCAAAAAAGTATTGATATTACTATTATTTTGTACTTTCACATATTCACTTGGACTCCTTTTTCTTATTAATTTTAAATTCCCTCCGAAAAAATGTATCTATACAAGTTTTATTTGAACACTAAACATAAAAAAAAAAAATCTAAAAGAAAATATTTAACAAGAAAAACAAAATTAATATTAGCAATAATTATTTGATAGATGCCAAGCAAGTAGAGAATTTAACAAATATGAAAAGATAAAAAAAAGAAGATAATTGAGTGCTATCATTAATATGTTATTATAAATATTAAGTATTCAGATACATTAAGTGGTTACAAAATAAATAAAAATATATTTAACAATTAAGAATTGCGTGATTAAGATTAAAACCCCAAAAAATAAATTAATGACTAATTAAAATTAAATTGTATATTTAAGTATAATAAATAAGGCCAGTTGAATTTTAATAGCTCAATTGATTGATTATATGATTTTTTACTTTATTTGTGAGAGTTCGATTATAATTTTTTTGATTCCACTATCTTTAATTTCTTCAAATCAATCCAAAAAATTGAATTCAAAATTTTCTAACACATTACTTTAATTATTCCTCTAATAATGATATAGAGATAAATTGGACATATTAGATACAGCGGGCAATTTCCATAGTTTGTTTGTGATTAAAAAAAATATATATATGCTGAGAGTTAATAAACAGGAAAAAAAAAATACAAGTGAAAAAGAAAAGATTAGAAAAGAAAGAGAAAAGTAATAAAGTGCAATAAATAAATTGTGGTCCCATGATACAAATGGCAGCCAAAGAGGCCCTCATACAACTGACAATACTTGTGCCTCATACAAAATAAAAATTTTCGGAAAAGATAGTCCACTGCACGTGCTTTGCTTGGAAGTCTATTATTTTAATTTTAAAAATTAATGAAAGACATATTTTAATATAAAAAAAAATAGCAAAGGGCATTTTTGTAATCCAATTTTAAGCTTTTTTTGTTCCCATTTTAGTAATATATGATATGATATGCTGAACTTCTAAATGATTCCAGGAGGTGTTAATTAAGAAGTTGGGTTGAGGATGATTATCCACAATATCCTTATGCCTAGGTTACTGAATCGCCCACAGCTTGTCGTATGAACTCATTTTTCTTGCATATATCATTTTATTTGAATTTAGATAGTTAGAAGGTTAGTATGACTCAGTTACTTTCTCTCATAAACAGATTTTGCAGCAAATAAGAAGTGATATGACAATGTTGACATTAGAAGATGGGAGCTCACTGGTTCGAAATCCTTCTACTGCAGCCGAAGATGTCCGACTTGCATCCTTGGTTTCCCTCGATGGCATTTTGAAACTAGTCAAGGTGTTTTATTAATTTCCCAGTCACTGTTCTCTGGATCGTTGTTTTGTTAACTGTGCTAGTGAATCAAAAGGCAGGACCAATCTGATGACGTACTGAGGCAATCCTCAGTAAGAGTAAGAAGAAAGCTATGCTAGCTTCTCTAGATGAACTTGCAGAACGAATGCCTTCCTTGCTTGACATTGATCATCCGTGTGCTCAGAGCGAGACATATTGACATGCTGTTGAGGTACCTAGCTAGTTACTTTTATCGCTGGTGGTTGTTAACTATCTGGTCTTTCTGTTTGTAGGAGTCCAAATGTTGAGTATTATACAATGTTTTAGCATCAAATTTTCATGAGTACTGTAGATGTGCACATCTTCAATTAGCTGAGGAAGGCTTGTTTGGCGATATTTACCTGCTGAGGTTATGTGTATATGTGATAACATTTTATTGACTCGAGAAAATACTGTCTTTGAAAGAAATTGGCTGAACCCAACGGTAGCCCCCTAAATTAAAGTTGACATCAATTTTCACTTAGACACCTCAACTAGGCTTTGTTCATTTTAGACATCTCATGTTGAGTCCCGCTGTGTCATTTTGACACTTGTTGCTGACTTGACATATTGTGTGTGTTGCACCCATTTTGAGCGCGTGAGGGGTTTTATTTTGGATTTTTTAAAAAATAATTCCTTCTTCTTCTTCACTTTTTAGCCCTACCATCCACCATGAAAAATCATGATAAAAAACCTTACAAAATATGAAAAATTAAATAAAAAAACTATCACACTAATTTTAAAAACGTTTATAAGAACAAAACTTTTAAAAATCATCACACTAATTTTGGAAAAGATTTTTTAGAACAAGACACACATTTTTTTTCTCAAAAAAGTAGAAGAAGAATGTCGTAGATGATTTTCAAAATCAAATTCACAAAAAAAAAATAAAAAAAAAAATTGGAAGAAGAACCAAAAAATGACTGTAGGGTTGGGGAGGCAACAGGGATGTAAGGCAGATGGGGTAGGGTGGGGTGATGTAAGGTGGGGTGAGATGGTAGAAAATAGGTAATTTTATTTATTTATTTTTGCTGAATAATTAGTTGCTTTTTAATAATTTATTTTAAAATTATTAGTTTTACACTCAAATGCCATATGTCAACTTTTAATTAGTCATCATGTCATGTCATCCGCAAGTGTATTACACACTTTGTAATTTTAGCTGATTGTCAAAACGGTGTCAAAATGACACAGCAGACCCCTACTTGAGATGTTTAAAATGAACAAAGCCTACTTGAAGTGTCTAAGTGAAAATTGATATCAATTTTAGGGGCTGTCGATGGGTTCAGCCAAAGAAATTTGTGTCTAGCTTTTAATATTTGAGTGGATGCTATTACCAACTGCATAGAAGATCTAAGTTGCACATATTCTTCAATTTTGATGCTGCATCCTTGTTGAATTCTCTATAAAATCACTAATTTTGGAGAATCTGCTGATAGTTTTGAAGAGTTTGAGCAACATAGCAGAAGATAAATTGCTGAACTGATACGGGCATTATAATTTCAGATTACAAATTTTGGTCCAACTTTATTTGCAGATATATTTCCAGTTCTATCCATATATTTATGAGAGGGTCATTCAGCTAGGATACTTTTTCTCCTTTCAACTAATGTATTTTATTTTTGCTAACAATTTGACAGTTAATTCCTGAAGAGGATGACCGGCATCATGAAAATGTACATGCTTCTCGGCCTCCTGCGAAGGTGGGATTAGGGAGTGAAGCTGACGTGACACAGTGGAATGTTCTTCAGTTCAACACAGGTTCAACAGGCCCATTTATCGTCAAATGTGGAGCTAACTCAAACTCTGAACTAGTCGTTAAAGCAGATGAACAAGTTCAAGAACCTAAAGGGGGTGTGATTGTCCAAGTTGTTCCCAGACCACCTATTCTTGAAAATTTAAGCTTGGATGAGATGAAACATTATTCACACAGCTCCCGGAGTCTCTAAGCGTTCTTGCTCTTGCAAAGACAGCAGAAGGAACCAGAGTTCGGTATTCCAGACTCTACGGGACTCTTGCCGGGAAGGTTCCAACATTGAGAGACCTTGTTGATGAACTTGACAAGGGCGGAGTGCTGAAGGATGTCAGATCATGATAGGTCTTATTGCTTCGGATGTGCTGATTATTTCAGTTGTGTTGAGAGGGCTTACTCAACAAGATTAGGGGTCTAAAGTCAAATCTTAAAGAGGGCTCTAATATATTTTTAATTTTTTTTAAAAATAAAATAAATCATCATATATACTTTTATTTAAAATATAATTTTCTAGCGTTTTTAGATACAAAGTTATTAATTATTGTTTTATAATCGATTTGTTTTAGTAATTCTTTTTCAATCATATATATATAAGAGAACCTTAGGCCCGCCTATGTGGCGCCACCACAAACCCAGAATTCACTTTTAATTTATTTATTTCCAAAACTAGTCTTCCTCTTTCATGAAAAGTTATGACATTTACGAAATTTTTTGACTTTTATGAAAAGTTGTGACTTTAATGAAGAGTTGTAACTTTTATGAAAAGTTGTGAATTTCATGAAAAATTGTGAATTTCATGAAAAGTTGTGACTTTAACGAAGAGTTGCGACTTTAATGAAGAGTTGCGACTTTTATGAAGAGTTGTGACTTTTATGAAATGTTGTGACATTTTTAAAGGGTTGCAACTTTTTCAAATAGTTGTAACCTTTCTGATAAGGCACAATAAATATTTGTTCACACTACCATTTGTTGTCTATAAATAGAGGGATTTCCTCTCATTTTAAAACAACGAAAATTCTGAAACTCTTCTTCATCTTCTTCTTCTTTTTCACAATTAAATATTTGTGTACTTTATTCATGTTGAGTGGTTCAGTGACACCATTGCTTATGTTATAAATCATGGTATGTATTTTTACAATCATTAATTTATGCTTATGTTATTAAGGATAAATGATAAGATGTAATAATCTTCATTTTCCTTTACATTATTAATTTTTTATGTAAGATAATATAGTGTTTTGGTTTTAGTGACTGATAGGTTTTAAGTATTATTTTATATATTCTGTGATATTAAATTTCCGCACGAAGCGCGGGTAATTTTACTAGTTGATAATATAGTTAATCCATTCAATTTCTCTTGAGACATTGTTGATCGTAGATAAGATTTTATCAATTTTAGTTTCAAAAAACTTCTTTCGGCAGAGGCAAGGAATTGTTAACATTATTCCATAAACAATACTTTTTTATTCAGAATTTTTATTATTTGTTAAAAATCTATCAAGGGCACCTTTTTGGAATTTGTTTAATTCTTCAAGTTTTCTCTTTTTCTCTCTTTTTGTCAATTCGAAATCAGATTTTCTAGTTGACATATTTAAATTGAATAATTTTAATAATAAATAAAACAAGAATATATATACTTATGAACTAAGAATATCAACAATAACATATTTTCAAGAAAAACTATAAAATAAAGTTAGAATAATAAAACCTGACTCATGAATTTGATAAGTTGGTAAAAAAATATCGAAATAGTGTTGTGTTCCTTCAATATAATGACTGCTTGTTGCACATCTTGAGATTTTGAAGAAGACATCGAAAAGCAAATTTTGTTCTTTTGTAACTTGTAAGCAATAGTAAAACAAAAAAATATTGCAGGAGAGAATTTAATATTGAGAATAAAAATAATAAAGTAGAGAATAAAAAATATGAGTATAAGGTAAATAATAATATAAGGTCAAACTTTTAGGAGATAAATAAGAAAACAATTTCCCACTTAAAGGAAATTATTCCCAAAAAATGTTTCATTCCCTTAAAAAAGTGGAAAAACTAACGGTCATTTTTTATACTTCTTACTTGTTTTTTAATTAAAAAAATTAAAAGTACATATATATTTTTTTAATAATATATACAAGTATTCTTTTAAAAAAAATGAGACCCCAAAAATATGGGGACCCAAGCGATGACTTTAGTGGCCTAATGGTTAAGACAATCCTGTGTGTTTCCAACTTGGCATGTAATTTTGGTAAAAAATACGCGGTAATGCTACCCCAATTTTCAATTTTCGGTTTTCAAGTTGTGTATAGTTGTAACATTGTGCAAGTGGCTGGCTATACAAGATTTTTTGGTGCATCAAATTATTATTCATTTCTGAAGCTCTAATCTTGACCATTGCTATACAGAAATTGTTTTTGTTGAACTGTTTAAGGTTACATCGCATGTTGATTCAACATTGTTGAATGATGGTGAAAAAGGATTCTGCGATTTATGAAGAGTTTATTTGACTCTGGAATTGCAAATACATCAAAGATATTGTGACAATCAATTGCAATTATATACATATATATATTTTCAATTATATGATATATCTAATAATGAATTTACATGCATATATTATATATTTTTCATCTAATTATGGTTTACAATTAAACATTTATGTAATCATCATATATTATTAAAAGTGCCAAAGTGTAAAGTTAAATTATCATTTTATCCTTACACTAAATTATAATGTTATAAAATATTTAATTAATTAAATATTATCATAGCATACTATTATTAAATTTATATTGCTTAATGTCAGCATACTATTTAATGTGAAAGAACTTTTCACTTTCTGCAACCTCATTTTATAAGACTGAAAGGGAATGTGAAAAGTATTGATAATCGTGGTTCAATACTTCAATTATGGACGTCTTAAATGTAGGATATGCACTAATATTCCTGCAACCTCATTTTATAAGCCTGAAAGGGAATGTGAAAAGTATTGATAATCGTGGTTCAATACTTCAATTATGGACGTCTTAAATGTAGGATATGCACTAATATTCATTTTCCCCCCTCAATTATCTGTATATAATAAATATTAGAAGAGGTATATGATTTCATAGACACATATTAAATGGTAAATAATGACTATACAAAGCTATTATTTAGAAGTTTATTAAGAACATTTTATCATAGTTTTAAGGCTTTTCGTCTCCAACACTGAAACTTTTGATTTTCTTTAGTTACCTAACTTAATTGATAATGAATGATCTTATCTAATCCATTAAATTATGCTCAATGATCAACTTATATAAATGAATTCATAAATCAAAAATATGTACAACTCTCTACATTAGGAAAAGCAGTAGAGGAAACATACAAATTTAACGAGTAAGTTCATTTTTCAACTTTATTATTTTCTGTGAATGTGTTCGTAAAAATATATTATTCTTGTTTATAATATTTTATTTTATAAATTTTAAGTTTTATAAATTATCAATGTTTCTTATATTCATGTTTATGAGTTAGAATCAAACTGATGTATTGACATAGAAGTGTTAGAGATTGACTTTTGGCCCTCTTAAATGTCATGTCTTTACCATTAGCTTTGAGTCTTTGCTTAGCTTGAAGTTATTTGAAACTTTAATTTTTGATACCTTAAATTTGCTGAAATTGGTAAAAAAAATGAAAAAAATAGGTATTCATATATAATATTTTGGTGATTCATGTTTTTTAATGTTTTCCTAATTATATTTATAAGTGGATGAATGGAACTACTCTAACCATTGAAATCGGTAATCAAAATAATAAAGTGGAATACGCATCAAGAACATTACTTATGGAAGAGTATCATGTAATATATGAATACATTAAATGTTGCTCAAAATATAATTCATTAAACATTTTACCTACCTAGCTAAATTTAGCTGTTGAATTTTGTGGTTTCAAATAATATTTAATCATCTATTATTCAATGAAGAAGTCATTCAAATATAAGTTGACTATTCATCTATTTCAGCTTGTATTTTTTCACTTTATTCTATTATTCATTACAATGTATCTTTAATATGATTTATTTTGTATGAACTACTTGTATGGGACACACGTGCAATGCACGTGTCTAGAGACTACTATTATAAAAAATAGGAAGCTTTAAAATGCAAAATTGGGTTACCATTTTTCCCCTACACTAAATTATAATATTATAAATAATTTAATTAATCATTATATGATAAATAATGTATCATATTACAAGTGGAAAGACCTTAAATGAAAAGTTACATTTTCATAATATCATATTTTTACATTTTTTTTCACCATTTTTTTAAATATTTACTGTCTTAATGACTTAATAAAATCTTCACACCATAAATGTTGAAGTAAATTCCACGTAGCAATATCTCTAAGACAAAAGGTCAAATAACCACTTAATACCACATATAATACTAATTAAATTGATTTGCATTTAAAAACAATTAGGAGTTTTTTTTTCTTTTGAATTATCTTTTTCAAGTGGACAAACATGTTAATTATTATAGGCAGACAAATATATCTTAAATCTAATATAAAAATTGTGTGGAATGTTCTATAAAAAAACATATATTAAAGAAATATTGTATTCTTTTACATCATAGAGTAACATGTATGCATGTTTAATATAAAATAACTATTATAAATAGTATCAAAATTACCTCGGAGTCATATACTTAATGGTTTAGACTCATTATAGACATATGATAACAAATGTCAAAAAGTACTTATGTAAATATGGTTGTTCTACAACTCTTGTAAGGAACTATTTCAATATATATATACACAAAGTTGCCCATTTCAAAAAAAAAAATTGAACTCTAAAATCAAGTTAGGTCTTCGCTTTTCCTCAAACCAAGCATACTAGTGGTAAACTTTTACCAAAATTATGGAACTCACAAAACATAAAATATGTGGCAAAATGTTACGTTAATACGATTTTCAATTAGTGTTTTGAAAGGAATAATTTATATAAAACTTATTTGTAACTCTAAACATCTGCAAGTACAGCTACAAGTACAGCCATGTCGGTACATATCAGGGTAGTCTTGCTCCATATGCAGGCCATAGAGAAGAACATACTCATAACCTATATCGTAAGGAATCCCTCCACATTTGATTGGAAGACAATCAACCATTTCTTGTGTCGAGAATTTGGGAGCAGATTGTACATCATAAGTCAATCCTGCCAAAGTGACAAGTGCAGCCGTAACAGAGTGGGACACGCAAGAATCTGTTACATAAAAAACAACACAAGATAAGCCATACAAAATTCATTTTGTAAATGGAATAAAGATTGATAAAAGTTGCATTAATACAAGAAATAGGAGAAGTTCATAAAATTAAGAAATTTAGATACTAACCTAGGGGATACTGGTTATACACAAGAGTCATATACTTGTTAGTGCAGAAATGAGATGAAACAACCTACAAGTCAAATGAAAATCACAAAACATTTATATCAAACTAAACATTTAAACATAACAACAAAAACATACCTATTGTAATGTCATAAGTGGGTTATGGAGAAGACAAGATGTACACAACCCTAAATAATCTTGAAACAGGTTTGCCAGAAAAATGGTAGCAGAGCAACATATATATTCATTTACACTTAAATTTGAAATCTTTAAGATTCTTACCCTATTCCCATTTGTAACCATATATCCATAGTCTTCAATACCAGATCCATATCCATATAATGGATATCAACATCAACCTTAATCACATCAGCAATATCCATTTTTTGGGTGATTTAGCTGCAAGATACATTATTAACTTGGTTCAAGAATTGACAGGTTTTTTATCTTAGAAGATATGGATGGTAGTTTTAATAACATGAAACAATTCACAATGACTTCAGAGTTTCGAAAAGAAGAAAAGGGTAAGGTCTTACCGGTGAATGGGCAGGAAACAAAGTTTGAAACAAGAAGCAATGCCTATTAACTTCCTATCCGTAAATTGAGACGAGATTTGAAAGGAAGAAAAGAAAAAATAGTAAGGTCTTACCGGTGAATGAGCTTTCAGAGAAGAAGCAAGATTTCAGGACAGAGACGTCATGTTGCGGAGAAACCCAATTCACGCTACGGGTAAATTGGTTAATAGTTTATATATAGAAAAAATAAATATATATATATATATTTTAAAAATGGCACTAAATGGATGCAAGTTCATTTAAAAGAAAAAATTATAGACAATTATTTAACCCCTAATGTTAGTTTTAATTAAAATAAAAATACCTAATGTTAATCAACCCATAGCTTCTAATTTTCTTGTTTTTTTTGTAGAATTGTTTAGGTTACATTCATTATTTAAATAAAGGAAAAATGTAATATTAAAATCTGACAGGTTTTTTTTTTGATAACCGAGAAATCTGTCTGTGACCCGCCCTTTGGACCAATCACAACCTTCTAAACTCGGTGGATAATGGTCCCGCTCCTCGACTCCTCCCCACTTAAATACCAGGCTTCGCTTTGCATGGTGTGGGGCTTGAAGCTGCGACCTAAGCTACAAATCCTCCACCTTTTGCCACTTGAGCTAGGCCTTGGGGGCCTGACAGTGTTTTTCTAACTATTAAATATTAAAATTGGAAGTGCTATGCCTAACGATCAATTGATCTTCAGAATCAACATTTGCTAAGTGTGGTTGTTGTTAGTGCTTTTGAAATCTGACAGTGTTTTTCTAACTCTGTCCAAAGGATTGGTTTACTTTTAGGCCTGGATACTAAACCTTTGCACTAAGAAGGTTTTCTAAAACTCTTTTGTTTTTTAACTTACTGTCTGGAGCATATTGCAACTCCACTAGGTTCAACAAGCAAGTTGCACTTTGGAAATTAAATTATTAATCTTATAAATGTCAAATAGTTGCATTTGAATTTCAAGGAAGTAAGTGACCAAAAAGATATACTACTAGCAATTTTGGGAGATTGAATAATTACCCAACACGAATAGGTTATCCAATGAAAATAAGGTCTAAAATTGAATAATACGTGAGCTTAAAGAGAATTGTTTTACCTAATTGAATTGGTAGATGTGAAAACTAGACTAAGGAACTCAAAGGAAGCATCTACAGATCTTTTGCAGACTGAGATTTAGAGAGAAAATAATGAATTCATTAGAAAGAGAATTTTCATCTGTCAGATTTTTACAATCAATCATCAATTTATAGTATTTCTTATCTCTTTAATACTACTGAAAATATCTTCCTGATCCACTACTAACAATAACTCTGCACACACTAAATGACTCAATGTAACAGTACTAGTATAACTAACTGTAACTAACTCATGAATCTAGACTCTTCTATGAACTAGTACACTATCGTATTGAATTTGGACTCTTTATGGACTAGATACATTCTTGTTATTCATTGCTGCATACTTCAAATATCTTCATACTTCAACACTTCCCCTCAAGCTGAAGGGTGCAAAACATTAAGCACTCCCAGCTTGCTTAATAGATGTTGATGTTGAACTTGTCCCAATCCTTTAGTGAGTAGATCAGCTAGCTGGTGTTGTGTAGGTACATATGATGGGAGGATCAGGCCTGTCTTGAATTTGTCTCTAATAAAGTGGCAATCAATTTCAATATGCTTGGTTCTTTCATGGAATACAGGATTTGCTGCCAATTGAATGGCAGATTTACTATCACTGAACACTGTAACAGGCATTTGAATGGGCACATTCAATTCTTTGAATAATCCAAGCAACCAAGTCACCTCTGCTACAGCTGAAGCCATGCTTCTGTACTCAGCTTCTAGATACAGTGTATTGTTTCTTGGACTTCCAGGACACTAGGGAATCCCCAAACTTTACTACATATCCTGTAACAAATCTCCTGGTGTTGGGGCAGGCAGCCCAGTCTGAGTCACACCAGCATGTCAAGGTGGTAGAAGGCTGCGACTTTAGCGAAACACCTTGTCCAATAGTCCCCTTCAGATATCTGACTACCCTTGTGGCTGCTTCCCAATGAGACTTCTTAGGCTGCTGCATAAATTGGCTTAATGTCTGGACTGCATAACAAATATCAGGCCTTGTGATCGTAGCATACATCAATTTCCCCACTAATTTCTGATAGGAAGTGATGTCTGTCAAAGCATCCTCCCCATGCAGTCCAGTGGCCTGATCGTATTCTAAAGAAGTTAACTTTAGGTTTGATTCTAGTGGAGTGACTTCAGGTTTTGCTCCACTTAAACCTGTATCAGATATTAGTTCCAGTATATACTTTCTTTGATTCAGAACAACTCCAGCCTTGGATCTTAATACCTCAATTCCCAGAAAGTATCTAAGTTCCCCCAAGTCCTTCAATTTGAACTTCTGGTGTAGTATCTTTTTTGCCTCCTTGATTAATGATTCACTGTTTCCAGTGATGAGTAAATCATCTACATAAACTAAGATCACAACCATATCTTCTTTCCTTTTTAGTGTGAACAAGGAATAATCAAAAGTACTCTGAGTAAAGCATGATGTCAGTAAGGCAGAGGTAAGTTTGGTATTCCATTGCCTAGAAGCCTGCTTGAGTCCATATAATGACTTCAACAATTTGCAGACCTTCTGTGTGCCTTGTGTCCCAAAACCTTTTGGCATTTTCATATACACTTCCTCATCCAGATCTCCTTGTAAAAAAGCATTATATACATCCATTTGATACAAACACCAACCCCTTGACACAACCAAAGCAATGACACTCCTAACAGTAACCATTTTTGCAACATGGGAGAAGGTGTCATGATAGTCCAACCCCTCTAGTTGACTATAACCTTTGGCTACTAGTCTAGCCTTAAACCTTTCCACCTCTCCATTAGCTTTGTACTTGATTTTGTATATCCATTTTGAGCCCACTGCATTCTTTACATGTGGTAAGTCAACTACCACCCAAGTATTGTTTTCCTCTAAGGCCTTTATCTCTAATTCCATGGCCTGAATCCACCTCTTATCCTCACTAGCTTGCTTGAATGTTGATGGTTCCACCAATGCAGAGAACTTAGCCAAATAACTATGATAATGTGGTGACATATTGTTGTAAGAAATATGATTTGCCAGAGGATACCTGCAGTTTTGACCTCTCATGGGAGCTGTATAATCTTTCATCCATATTGGTTGCCTGGTAACTCTACTGGTCTTCCTTATTATAACTTCAACTGGTGGAGAGTTAGATACATGTGGTACTTCAACAACAGGCTCAATGAGCTGTGAAGTTGTAGCTGGAGTATCTGCATCCTGAGAACATAAGAGTGCATCTGATGACAACTCCATAGGTGGTTCTGGAAATATTTCAGCTGGTATCTCTTGATTAACATCACTATATTCATAAAGGAAGTTATCATGGACTGTTATAGGATGAGACATGACTTCAGTGGATGGCTCTTTGAATTTTGATGGATCAAAGGGAAATACATGTTCCTGGAAGGTAACATCTCTACTTACAAATAGCCTTTTTGTCTGAATGTCCATTAACAAATAACCTTTCTGTGTTTCCGAATACCCCATCAGTATAGTAGGCTTAGCTCTTTCTGTGAATTTGTCACCTTTAGGAACAGTCGATGCATAACAAAGACAACCAATTACTCTTAGATGGCTCAGTGATGGAAATTTTGAAAATAGTAGTTCATAGGGACTTTTCCCAGCAGTGGTTGTGGAAGGCAACCTGTTCATTAAATACACTGCTGCCTTGACACAAAGTCCCCAATATCTGATGGGCATATGAGACTGAAACCTGATAGCCCTGGCCATATTCAGAATTTGTCTATGTTTCCTCTCCACTACACCATTTTGTTGTGGTGTGTGAGGACAACTACTCTGATGAAGGATTCCTAAGGACAAAAACAACTCATGACATTGAGAATTGAAAAACTCAGTTCCATTGTCTGATCTCACTGTTTTGACAGATGCACCAAATTGAGTTTTAACCATTATCAAGTAGGTTTTAATGGCAACAATAGATTCAGACTTAAGTTGTAATAAATGGATCCAAGTGTATCTACTGTAGTCATCAACAACAGTTAAGAAATAGTACTTCTTATCAAACGTTGGACTCTTATATGGACTCCATAGATCCATATGTACAACATCAAACATCATAGAAGATCTAGAAACACTACTAGGAAAACAAAGCCTAGTTTGTTTAGCAATAGGGCAAACTGGACAAGCATTCAAAGACTCTAAGTCTTTATTGGTAACCAAGATATCTAGATTTTTCAGGACAAGAGGAGAAGGGTGTCCAAGCCTTTTGTGCCAAAGTTTACAGTCATGCAGTGATACTCTTGCAGCCACCACATGATGATCTTGTGTTCTTTTTTTTTTTTGGTTTGATATTCAGTTTTGAAAGTGTATAAACCTCCTTCTTCCTTACCAATTCCCTTCACCTTGCCATTGTAAAGATCCTGAAATACACAGAAATCAGGATAAAAAGAAACAAAACAGGACAACTCTTTGGTGATCTTTGAAACAGACAACAAGTTAAACTTGAAATCTGGAACATGTAACACATCCTTCACAGATTCATTCTCAAACACATTAGCCTCTCCAATGTGTGATATATCAACCCTATCTCCTGTAGGAAGATGAACTTTGTCTCCTTTGGTATTAATTAGGTTTCTCTTCTTTGTCAATAAACAATTATCTGCAACTACATGATGGGATGCACCATAATCTACTATCCAGCTTTGTGAACAAACATTGGATAATAAACAAGTGGCCATACCTGTCATGTTGGTTTGATTCAGCTCCTTTGTGTCCTTGTTCAGCAAATTCATGATTTGATTGTATTCTCCATCTGTGAAGCTGTGTCCTTTGGCTACAAATGCATTGTTAACTTCGTGACTGGTTGAAGCTATCTTAGTCTGATTCAAGTGATCCTTAGAGATGTGATTTGCTGAGTGTTGAATATTACTATTTGACTGGCTTCCGAATCCACTAGGAGATCCATATCCCTGATTGTTCACTCCAGATGATCCTCTTGAAGTACCAACATTGTAACTTGTTCTCTTCCTATTCTTCCAGTCTGGAGGATAACCAACTAACTTGTAGCAATTCTCTTTAGTGTGCCCAGTAAAATGACAATAATCACACCTCCTCCCTTTGAAGTTGGTGTTTCCATGATTATATCCTTAAGGTTTATTAAAGTGCATGGCCATTGGATCAGATTTGTCAACCACATTCACTAGAGGAGCTAAATGCTGGATTTCATCCTCAATTATCATAGCATAGGCTTGATTTAAGGAAGGAGTAACACCTTTCAAAAGGATTTGTCTACGGGCTTGATCATAAGAATCGTTTAAGCCACTCAAAAACTGAATTAATCTCATCTCATATAAGTGATCTACATAATCCTTCGACTTAGGGCAAACACAACTTGGTGCTGGTATCACAACATCATACTCTCCCCATAAGTTTTTTAGCTTAGTAAAGTATAGTGAAACAGAATTAGTACCTTGCACCAGTGAATTGATCTCTCTGTGTAATTGGTAGATTCGCATTCTGTTCACCTTGTCAAACCTCTCCTTCAAGTCCTCCCATACTGCAAATGCACTCGTAGCATAAATAATTCCACTAAGCAGCTCTTCACTGACTGTACTCATTAACCACGACAGCACAATGGCATTACAAGTTTCCCATTGTTCATGAAGTTCATCTCTGTAAATCGATCTACTACATGCACCTGTCACAAAACCATACTTCCTCTTTCCCAACAAAGCAATTCTCATCGACATGCTCCAAATTCCATAATTTTCAGATCCAATCAGTTTGATTGGGATTAGAGCTGCACCAGAAGCATCCGATGGACCAATGTAAAGAGGATCATTTTGATCGATCTTAATAGGTGCCATTATCGAGCTTTAGTAACGAAGCTCTGATACCATGTGAAAACTAGACTAAGGAACTCAAAGGAAGCATCTACAGATCTTTTGCAGACTAAGATTTAGAGCGAAAAGAATGAATTCATTAGAAAGAGAATTTTCATCTATCAGATTTTTACAATCAATCATCAATTTATAGTATTTCTTATCTCTTTAATACTACTGAAAATATCTTCCTGATCCACTACTAACAATAACTCTGCACACACTAAATGACTCAATGTAACAGTACTAGTATAACTAACTGTAACTAACTCATGAATCTAGACTTTTCTATGAACTAGTACACTATCGTATTGAATCTGGACTCTTTATGGACTAGATACATTCTTGTTATTCATTGCTGCATACTTCAAATATATTCATACTTCAACAGTAGATGTGGAGACGACGCCTCGTAATTCACATCCCATCGTCAATCTAAACAGCTCAATTCGTAAAAAGATTTGGAGATGGGCCAACTCAGCTGAAGGCAATTTTTCCATAAAATCAAGGCAGTGAAGCTGAAGGTCCCAAAGTTCTTCGTGGAACAGAATGAACCAGATCCCTTAACTTCCATAGAAACAACCAGATCCATTTAAAATGAATATTTAAGAGATGGAACAATTGATAATTGTACCATAACTTTCATAGAATCAACCAGTTCCATTTCCAATGAATTTAGAGATGAACAATTAATCAGACCACAACCACTTGTATTTTTCAGAACATCCTTTTGCTTGCTTCAATTTGTGAAGAGAAAGAAGAGATAGGTTAGACAGACAGAGTACCTAGATTAATGTCAGTACTTCACACGTGTCAATGTCAACCACCATTAACAGTGGCAGCGGAGTAGAACTTTTAATAAGGGGCTTAATATATTAAATACATCAACTAATTGAAAGGATTCGACATCTATTATATATATATATATATATTAATTTTAATTATGTATAAATAGTAAAATTTTCCTTCCCTGACCATTAATGACAATTAAGACCAAAAATGTATACTCCATTTAATTGTTTTTAAAAAATAGTACAATTATGGCATTGTAGTTTACTGTCGTCACCTCTTATCCCATTATGGAACTGTTAAGATATCGATTATCTAGTGAACGTTATCGACTTGATTATCGGTTAATCTTTAATAGTTCACACAATTCTCATTAAGAATTACTAATGGACTAATCACTAATTAACAGTACGCAATAGCCAATAATTACGGATGAACTTTTCTATGTTAGTCAATTACTACATAAAACACTTAATAAAACTCCATATTCACCTGGACAGAGATGTCAATATTGCTCAAACTGGTAAACTCAAAAGAATTTCTAATAACAACCACAATTTCGATATAAACTACAAAGATAAAATCATTACAACACTACTAATGAAAACCATTAATGATCATGAGACCGTTGCTAATAAAAACTTTTTCATTGCGGATTGCAGTATTGCAACATTACAGATATATCTCACTGCTGTAATGAGAAATCTCACTAACTCACTCACTGTAATGAGAAGATAAAAACAAAGACTTAAAGTAAGGGAACCAACCATTTGAACCTCAATTTAGACACTTAGAGTGTGTTAGGCATTCCTGCTAAAACTGCTTATTTTTAGAAACGCTTTTTAATAATACTTTTTCAAAAAAAGCAATTTGTGTTTGGCAAATTCAATTTGAAAAGTGCTTTCGATAAGCAATTCGTGTTTGACTAATTTTCTTTAAAAAGTGTTTTTGAGAGTAAAATTACACAAAAGAGCAAGTACCAACATGCTTTTAATATTAAGATTATTTTATAGAGAGAAACGATTTTAAACATCTAATACAAAAACTTTAATTATATTTTTAATTTAATTATTTAAAATGTACATATTCAAATTTTCAATCAATATTGTACATAGATAAATATTGTTGAAAAATATTGAAAAGGGGATTCTTTTTGTTATTTGTTACCTATTTTCTTGGATTCAATATTAGCTATTACCCTTTCTTTTTTGTTAAAAATACTCTAAAGATTTTAAAAAATTAAAATAAAATATGTAAATTAATAAAAAAATGTTAATTATTACTTTTTTGGGAGGATCTAAATCTTTAATTGTTCCTTTTTCTCTTCTTTTTTTAAATCCTACAAAAATGTTGTTGTTACTTTTATTTCTAATTCTGTAAAATAAAGCATAAATAATATATACGATATAATATATAAATAATAATATTAAACATAAATAAAATAATAAATTTATTATATAAAAACAAAAAAATAAAATTCTTGAATAAAATTCAATCAAACTTATGAGATACTTTAATTAATTAATAAATGATATATTGATAAATATGTGTATATGTAAGAGATATTTTAGTCTTAAAAAAATTAATTTTCTATTTTTGCTTCTGCTCTTTTAAAAAAACAACAACTTTTAGCTTCTTCCCAACAGCAGAAAAACTCTTTCTTCTTCCATTTAAAAGCAGTTTTAAAAAAAATTCAAACACTTAATTTATCAAAATAAGTGTTTTTTCTTTCTTTTTAAAAAAAACACTTCTAGCCTCCCAACAACAATGTCAAATAGGCTCTTAGAGAATGATATTCAATATAACTCGTCAGCGTGGGAGCAGTATGACAGTGAATCAATGAGTGATGTTGCAACTTTGAAATATTATTGTGAAATTTGAGTGTCAACTATAAAGTCATTGTAAAGAGACTGAAGTGTAAACCCTAAAGGCAAGAAGTGCCTAAGGCCTTAGGTGATAACTGTAATTAATTCAACTTCTTATCGGGTTTTCGGGGGCATCCGATTAGAAATATGGTCAAACCGAGACCCGAACCAATAAGCCGGTAAGAATTTTATAGTAAAATGAGACCCGAACTGTTAACCCATTTACCCGAACCATTGACCCAATAACCAAATTATCGGTTTCGATTCGGTTTTGCACAGCCCTACTCTTATCACATCAAATATAATCTTTAATAATGTATGTACTCTTATTTTAAATATATATATATAATACTAGCAAAAAACTAAAAATAATTTTGCTACCAAAAAAATGTATTTTACAAAAATATTTCTTACAAAATAATTTGTTGAAAAAATAAGTGAATTCTTATTTATTTTAGGATGATATACTTATAAGATAAGAAGGAAATATTGTTCTAAAAGCATTTACGTATAAAGTGAAAAAAATTATGATATCAAATCCAATTTTGACCCAGACTCCTAACCTGACTTTATACCTCGATCTGACATCCGACTTCTGACATTGATATGAAACCCGACTTCAGACTTGACACCCAACTTCTGATTCTAACGTGAGGTCTGGTGACTCTCGATCTAGACATTCAGTATTCCCAACCTTGATTTGACCTCGATTCAAGACTTGACTTTTGACCCAGAACCCCACCCTAACCTCAATATCAGCGCTCGGCTCTCAACCCCGATCAGGGATCTGACTTAGGACTCAACTTTTGACCACATCTCACACCCCGAGGATACCCCCTAAATGTAACACGGGACCTAGGATCACGAGTGACCCCAAGCTAATCCTGAATCTGGTATATCACAAGGATACTGAATTAATAACAAAGATAAGCGGAAGCATATTTAATAAATAAGTCCAAAACTAAGGACTCCAAACCTTTAATAATTTTGAACATGTCAATGGGAATAAAATCCCAAACAACTTAATACTAACTCTATGTCTGAAAGCCTGTACTACTTATAAGGTGCTGGGACAAGCCCCCAACTAACTCTAAATATACTGAAAAAGATTGAAAGTAAACTAGATAAACCAAGCATAAATTAATGTCCTCGAACTATAAGGACTCACCACTGAAGCTGTTGAGGATAGGCTGGAAATCGACTAAGCGTGATCTGGATGCTGAGTGCTTGAACCTACATCATAAAACGATGTAGCACAAAGTATGCTTCAGTACTTGGAATATACTAAGCATGCATGATATAGATACTAAGCTGAATAATGATATAGCTGAACAATATAATATTGGATATAGAAATAAAATGTATAGAAATGTAACCGAAAGCTGAGCTAAATGCAATGACCAATTACTAATCACGTAACAAATATATTGAACTGAATATTGAAATGAATGTTGATAACATGGTCAATGCAATGAAAGTATGATTGTGGGAGCTACTATTAACCGACATAAACCACGTGAGCTAAACGTGGAAGCTGATGTATACACCCCATCAAGAGGACCCAATATACCTTGGCAGGGGTATAAAGGCATGACTGTGACGTGATCACTAAAACTGATGCCCAATAGAGCAAAATTCTAAACCTACGTTAGCACGTAGTTCTAGGACTTTGAGGGTATACTGAACCCTAATCCAACTCGGTGCTAAGACCTACTGAATGAAAAACTAAAATGCAACTGAAATATTGGCATGCTATCTAGGAATGCACATAAATATACTGAAAGATATGGCATTCAAATTCTAAAGCATGATTTTCTGACTGATTTGTATATCAAATATATTTCATGAAAAACTGATGATGAATACAAACTGGGTTTCTGATTTCTATACACGGGATTACACTAATTCTTCAATAAAATAGGTAATCGGTGTAATGTAACTATATCAACTAACTTTCAATGGAATCCCAAGGTTTTGGAAACCCTAGGTCTAAACAATTTATGAGAACTTTGAGGAACTGATTGAATTCTAGGGACCAAATGGGTGAAAGGAACCCACTAGTGAAATCCCACATATGTGGTGACGAAAATTATGAAGAAATCCTTTGGATTTTGGGGTTGAACTTGAAGAAAACCTCTGCTTGTTCTTGAGAGAAATGATCGCCTCTTTCTATCCCTTTCTTTCTAAGTTAGATGATTTTAGGAGAATGAGAGTTTTAGGTAGTTTCTCACTATTTTACTAAGCTTAGACTGAGTAAAACAACATAGTTTAAGCATAAAATGATGTAGTTTAAGTACCAAACGCATAGGGTAAAAAGACCAATGCAACCCTGACTTAAATGTTGCCGAAGTGACTTCAAGACATGCTTCACGGGCCGTCATGATGACCAAGGCCCGTCTAGAAGTCGTGAAGATGCCCTGCCCGACAAAGCTTCACTAAAATAGGCATAACTTCTTACTCCGAGCTTGGAATTAAGCTAACCTGGTGGCGTTGGAAAGAGGACTCAAAGATCTTTAATTTGATAGGCCATGAGCTACCTAATTCATTTTGTGCTGAAAGATATGTTCGCTATAATTGACCCTAAACTCTAAGTCTGACAAGTCCCCTTCACAGATGAATTCACGATTCGTATGGAGCTTCACGGACCGTTTAGACATCTGTGGTGCTTAACCAGTGACTTTGGGGGTGAAACCTCACTTAAAAACTGACGAAGTGTCTTCAAGACAAGCTTCACGGTCCGTCCACGGCCCGTCAAGTGGGTCGTGAAGATGCTTCGCCCGATAGGGCTTCACTAAAACGAGCATAAATTTTTACTCCAGGCTCGGAATTAGGCAAACTTGGTGGCGTTGGAAAGAGGACTCAAATGCCTTTAATTTGATAGGTCTCGGGCCACCAATTCATTTTGTGCTAAAAGATATGATCGTTTAAAGTTTCCCCAATACTCAAGACCTTACTTGGGTGCAACTTCCTTTACTGGGTGATTTGTACGGACCCCTAGACGGGTCGTCCAAGTCACCACGAGCTGTCTAGGTGACCTCTCCCAGGGCAGTCCTGGATGGTCACTCACGCCATCCTTAATAGACCGTGGTCCCCTACACGGACCGTCTAGGATGCCGTTAAGGGTCCATGGTCCATTTTAGATTCGTGGACTTGCCCAAATTTCCCCTATTAGCCCTTTCTCGAAGTACGAGGTATTACACCACAACCCTGTCTCGGTTCTCGACTCGTGATCCCAACCCTGACCACGACTCCTGACCATGCTTCTGACTTCCAACCCTAATTCAATATTTGACTTTTGATCCCTACTCTCAACCTTAACGTAGATTCACGATTCGACCTTGATTGAGTCATGGTCAAGAGTTGGATCAAATATCAGATTTCGCGTGGCGGGGGGTGTGGATGGTGAGGTTGAAAGTGAGTTTTGGAAAATGGTTTCTAATAAAGAGAAGTTATTTTTCTTAAATTTTAGGAAAATAAGTCTATTGTGAAAAAATAAGAAAAAAAGAGTTCAAGGGTAATAGGATCCTAGTTAAGTTTAGGTGTGTCTCTAAATTTCGGTCATAGTCTAGGGGTACTCATCCCTTATTTATATTAGAAAGTATATTTAAGAGATTCAATATTCTTATTTCTCCTTGTATATTATTATTTCAAAGTGCAAATATAACTTTGATTATGTTATTAATTATTGACATAACCGAATCGAAAAGGAAACCGAAAAGAGAAAAATTAAATCAAACCAAATTTATTTTGGTTTAGATTGAGTTACACTTCTACAAAAAAAAAACCGAATGCACACCACTTCAACCAACCAACATAAAAAGGATCCATAGTTACTAGAATAAAGTGAGAACTTGATTTGAAAAATGGAGATAGATACATATATTAAAAAGGATTCATTTAGGTTATAATTATATGTATATATGTAGTTTTGTATGTGTATATATTATACGGAGAAGAGCCTAAAATACCCCTCAACTATTCGAATTGGTACAAAACTATCCTCCATCCACCTTTCGGCCCCCAAATACACTTGATGTCAACCTTTTGGTTCAAAAATACCCTCGATATTATTAACCTTTTGGCTCATATTTGCTTTTATTTTTAACAGTTCCCCTAAAGTAAAATCATTAAATATTAGTAATTATTATGTTGTCTAATCTGATTGATTCAAATTTAAATTTTTCTCAAATAAATGATAAAAAACATCTATAATTCATATTTTGATCCGATACGCTTTGAAATAATATTCAAAAAAATATTAATTTAATGATATCTTTCTATTGGCCTATTTTAAATCAATACTTGACTTATTATAATCCAACTCATAACTTTGGATCCATCTAAAATCCGCATCTTAATGTCCATCTAAAAAAAATATTATTTTTATTAATATAAATTTTCTATTAGTTATCCAATTGTCTTGTTCATTCCCTCTTTTTATTCCTTTTTAGTCTCTATTTCTTAATTATGATATCAGAGACTCAAACTTGAAATGAACTTGCATGTATGTTCATATTCTTTCAATTTATATTATTATCTTGGTGGAGTAGGGATGAGAATAGGAGAAAATATTACTTTTTATTCGTTTATTTTGAATTTTGGGTAATTTTAACACCTAAGACTCCGGTCAGTTTTAGTTTTGGGTCAATTTCAAATGACCATATCTTTTAGCACATAAAGAGTTACGTGGCCCATGAAGTATCAAATCGAAGGCCTTTGAGTCCCCTTTCCAACGTCGCCAAGTTTTCTAGATTCCGTCCCCCGAGTAATAAGTTATGGCGGTTTGAGTGAAGCCTCTCCATATAAGGCATTCCATCCGTTTTAGGAAAGTGTATTTTGGTCTTTTCCTTTCCCCCACTTGTCTTAGAGCATTTTTGTGACCCAAATTAAGGGCTTAATCAGGTTCTAAATTCCCCATTCACGTTCAAAACACTTGGGGTTTTTAGGGTTAAGTTTCAAGAAGAGAGTGTCACGACCAGACCGTCGTGATTGGCACCCACACTAATCCTCTTATGGGAGAACCATTACTACAACCCAACTAACAACTTAACTAAAAACTAAGGCATTTAAAGATACGAAAGCAGATTTAAATGACAATAAAAATGGAGTCCTCATAAACTCCAAAGGTTTAAACAAATAACTTAACCAATGCGGAAGAACAACCCCTAGAACCTGAAAGTCATTGTACCAAAACTCTACTAACGACAAGTCTAAGAACAAGGGGTACAACCCCGAAACTAAACAAAACACCTTAAACAAATAGTCTGAGTCCGAAGAGAGTGGATTGAAACAAGAGGGATCCATGACAGTTTGAAAGAACTGGCTCACCATTGAATCCGGTCACGCTCAATAGTCACCTAGCTGAGGTCTATCAATAGCCACTTGAAGATGCCATGTACTCAACAAAGAAAGAGCAAGTGCAGTATCAGTACACAACTACAATGTACTGCTAGGATCACGCGACTATCCCAATAAATGAAACACATGCAAGTAACCACAACATTACAAAATAGGCATATACCGAACATATCCAATATTAGTCATCTTTTCAGGATCAGTGTAGTCTCCCACGTTCTCAATAATACACATTGGTTATCAATTTAGAGCAACATATAGTATTCCAATATCAATAATCATTAGATATGAATGCAATCATCACAAGTGGATACACAATACAATTCATTGGTCCTCTCACGGAACCCAATTAAATGGTCCTCTCATGGAACCCATACCCAAACTGTTAGCATACCAGAACGTGGTACCCGATCCAATAGTTATGCCGGAACGTGGCAACCGATCCCATATTTATGTCAGAACGTGGCAATCGATCCCAATTAGTTATGATGGAACGTGGCAACCGATCCAAGTTAGTTATGACGAAACGTGGTAACCGATCCCTTCAACAAACCACAATC
This sequence comes from Solanum piurae, assembly GCA_029582685.1. Taxonomy (NCBI): domain Eukaryota; kingdom Viridiplantae; phylum Streptophyta; class Magnoliopsida; order Solanales; family Solanaceae; genus Solanum; species Solanum piurae. Next base: position 23,615 of record JAJOOO010079733.1, read on the forward strand.
ACAATGTATATTCTCAAAATCATAAAACAAGAGGTGATTCATGTCATACAATTATTCAATTATCCTCATTTACGATTAGGGTGATCAATAATGCAACATTCGCATACATACATGTATTATAATGAGCAATTACAAACTTATATCACACCAACATGAAGTCACAACCATCACCTACCCCGAATCCAAGCTTGAATATCCTAAGGCACTTGAATCTTCCCTTTTCGGATTCTTTCCGCTTGTTCTAGGTCTATAAAAAACAATTTATAGATCAACAATCAAAAGTCTAATTATCCGGATTATAGCAAACCCAATAACCCTAGACCAAACCCTATCAACAATCAAAAGTCTAATTATCCGGATTATAACAAACCCAATAACCCTAGACCAAACCCTTAATCCCCATACCCAGATTAGGGCTTTTTTCCACCATAAATTCAAGATCAAAACCCTCCCCCATCGATAATTACTAATGAATTAATATTCTACAGATCGAAACATGGATTTGGGGAGGAAAATCCTTACCTTTAGTCTCAAGACTGGTGAAAAACTTTCAAGAACTCTTATGGGGTCGTCTCCTAGCTCTCAAAGTTGAAAAGTGCAGAATAAAAATGTTTTTGGGGGATTTATTTCTGACTTAAGTCGCGTCTGTCCCGCCACAGCGGCCCCACCCTGGCGGCAAAAATTCCACCTCGGCGGCTTGCACGGAACCAATGAACTATTTTAATAATTCCAAGACCACCATTTCAAGACAGGAGCACCCCACGTGATTGACACACATACTAATCCTCCGATGGGAGAACCATTACTACAACCCAACTAACAACTTAACTAAAAACTAAGGCATTTAAAGATACATAAGTAGGTTTAAATGACAATAAAAATGGAGTTCTCATAAACTCCAAAGGTTTAAACAAATAACTAAACCAATGCAGAAGAACAACCCCTAGAACCTGAAAGTCATTGTACCAAAACTCTACTAAAGACAAGTCGAAGAACAAGGGGTACAACCCCAAAACTAAACAAAACACCTTAAACAAATCGTCTGAGTCCGAAGAGAGTGGACTTAAACAAGAGAGATCCATGGCAGCCTGAAAGAACTGGTTCACCCTTGAATCTGATCACGCTCAATAGTCACCTAGCTGAGGTCTATCAATAGCCACCTGAAGATGCCCTGTACTCAATAAAGAAAGAGCAAGTACTTTCCGACTTAAGTAGCGTTTGTCCCACCACAGCGGGACCCAACCCGCCATAGCGGCCCCGCCCTCGCGGCAGAAATCCAGCCCCAACGAATTGCACAGAACCAGTGAGCTATTTTAATAATTCCAAGACCACACACATTTGACCAATGACGCTAAAAAAATACCGTTCACGCTAAGATCGATTCCAGGAGTTCTACTCACCCGAATTCAATTCTGTAAAGTCGTACGGGATCCTTAATGTCTTAACTATCCACTCATGTAATCAACTTCATTAATATATCTCTCATTTATTACCAGATTTCCCTAGACCTCATTGACTCCAATTTCTTCCAAATTTGGACTAGGCTAGGAATCTTAAGTTACTACGAAAAAGTTTTCTACCCCCAATTCTTTCCCCATTGACTTTTCCATAACGATGAAATCAGGTCGTTATAAAGAGAAAGGGCTACGTTCAAGCGTTCAACAAGAATTGAGGAATTTCGCCAAGAACATCATTCTTTCCAGGTATGTGAGGTTTTCTATCGTGATGAATTTGTTCATCATCATGCCAATCATGTAATTCTTTCATTAAATTGTCCAATAAATTGTTTATGTAAGGATTCTTGAAGAGTTCTTGAGTTTTAGCCTCATTCTTTAACAATGGAGGTTTTGAGTTCTTAAGGTGAGGGTCTTGCGAATGAGTGATGTTTGTTGATAGAATTTGAGTGAGATTTCAATGAAATTGCATTAGATCTATGAATTTACGTGAGTTTGGAAGAGGAAGAAAAAGATGATCAAACATTCGCGTCCAGATCCGCGTTGCAGAGACGCTTGAAATTTTCCATCTTTAGTCGATCACTCCCTCTCCGCGTCGTGGAGAGGATACAAAGTCTTCTGTATTGAAAGTATTTTCACGACCAAAAAATAAATTTCCTCTCTGCGTCGTGCCATGGAAACGTCACGGTCTCCTGGCCTTTTTTTCTCTGTTCTTCATTCCGTATGTGTTCTTTGAATCGAGTCTTCGTTCTCTTCTTGATTGTAACTCTTAAAGTCTTAATTAATCCTTAAATATACTAATCACATATCTTGATTTACATTTTTAAATTATACTAAAGTTAAGATGAAAGTTCAAGAGGAGTCAAAGTTGAGAACCTTTTTCAATTAACTAAAGATTTGAACCAAGTCTTGAGTAAATGAGTATGATAATTAGGAGAGTTGAGTTTCATGTTTTAAAATGAGTATAATGGAACTAAGTATTTCCAAGTATATAATGTTTTTACATTTAAAAGAGAGAAACAACGATTTATAAATGAGTTTACAAGTTGAGAAGAGCTTCAGAGTATTACCTCTTTGAAGAGGATCTTTTGAGTAATTACCTCAAATTGAGAAAAAGTTATGTTTTAAACATTTGAGCATGATTTATATATATTATTGGGATTAGTATTGAGCACCGATATGAGGATGAGTTCAAACAACTCAAAATCCTCATAAACCATGTATGCCAACATGGGTAAATGATAATAGCTTAGTGGATCCACTTAGTTGAGGTATTCTGTACCCGAGCAAGGTATAGGACAATTCTGGCAGCGTGAATGAGACGTTGATACAGGTGTTCAGGGTCATCAACAAGTGCTTCATTGATAACCGTTGCATTCCAGTTCGCCTTGGTGAGCCTCCTTGCTTTCCGGAGGGTTCCACATTATAATTTCAGTTTTGCTAAGATGTTGTGGGTCTTGTCTCCACATCTATCGTATTATTTAGAGGCTTCATAGACAATAGTAGTTGAGGAGTCTTTTCCCTATTTCTCTTATTGATGTTTTGAGACTTAGAGTCATTTGTTCATGTTTAATTAAACTATTCCAGACATGTTTGAGTTAAACTATTGTTGAGACTTTTGAGTTAAGTTTTGCATTTAAAGTTCCTATTTTGTTGAGTAAGTCTTCCGTTGAGTGATGAGTCAGGCCAAGGATTCGCTTGGGGACCATCGATGGTTCTCGAGTGTCGGTCACGTCCAGGGTGTAGGTTCGAGGCGTGACAGTATTAAACTAATTATTTCTATATAAATGCCCTTGTTATTTTCTACCTTGTTTTGTCATAAGTTTAAAAAAATGAAAATTTAAAATGGTGGACAAGATCCAATATTAAAAACAAGTGGAAGAGAGAGGAAGCGGAAGAGAGGGGGGGGGGGTGATTTTACTATGAAATCCTAAATCAAGTTAATCATATGAGCTCATATATTACATAAATTATTTTAACGGAGTAGGACCTAAAATACCCTTAAACTATGAGATTTTGTATGATAGTGCCCTCCCATCCACCTTATGAGTGAAGACCATTAGAAATAAGAGTATTTTTTAGCCAAAAGGTTGACGTCAGGGGCATTAGGGAGCCGAAAGGTAGACGGAGGGCAGTTTTGTACCAATTCAAATAGTTGAGGGGCATTTTAGGCCCTACTCCATATATTGTATAAACATAATATAGAAGCATAACCCTTAACTTGGTTACAACTGAGAAACATGACCTTTAACTTTGTCAGTACACAAGTAGGCACTATAACAATCCAAATTTTGATCAAATAAAAACTCGATTTTATCTTTGACGCGCATAACTTGTATGAATTTCACACATTTTTCTAGGTAGGATTCGAGTGTTTATTTTTTCAAATTTTTGACAGGTAGAGTGCCTACTTGTGCACCGGTAAAGTTAAAGGTCATACTGATATATTATGCCTACTAGTATATATACTCGCGCGATGCGTGGATAATATTAAAGAAAATAATTATGTTATATATTATGCTCGAGTATATATTATACACTTGTCAATATGAATTTTTCAATGTAAATTAGTGTATCAATGAGTAAGACCTTTTAATTTATGTGTTTTTATTGCACATTTGTGATGATGATTAACAAAGAAAGTTTCTTAGTACTTCTTAACGTTTCTTGAATACTCAAATAACATATTTATTGAATTGGAATATTGAAAGCTTATATTTTTTAATTGATATTTTTATAATAAGTTAATATTATTTGACATCATATGTACAGTTATTTCATCACTAAATTTTGTGGAAATATGATTGTATTAAAAAAAAAAAAAAAAAAGAAACCCACAAATTTTGTATTGTATTAAGTGCATTGTTGAAATTTTTTAGAATCTTTATTTTTAAATAAAGATATATTTTAATATTTATGTTTTAGAAACACCTTATAAGATATTTTTATAGATAACTAATATGTTTGCCGCATGTTTTTAGACGCAACAAAGCAACAAAAAAAAATATTATATTGAATAAGAACATAGGTATTATTTACGTAATTGACTAAAACTTGTAAGAAAAAAATAAAATTACGTATTTTTAATATATTTTTCAATATATATTAATAATTAAATAAAATGTATTTACTAATTTTGGTTGCAATAATTACGCATTTGTACACAAACTATGTTGAAGTCCATTACGCTAGTGTTTGATCTAGAATTTGTATAAACTTTTCGAAATTGTAAACTATTATTATAGAGAAACACCACACTCCACTGAATTAGTCTTACTGATGCATTTTATTTTTTGAATTTTAAAACTAATAACTACCCTCAATGTACAATTTTAAATTTGAAATAATAATGGGCACTAACCAATTCCTCAAAATTCTCCACCGAACTAACCTGATACCTTTAATCTTTTGAATTTCAAAGCTAAAACTACAGTTAATTGTCAATTTTAATTTTGAATTTGATAGTTTGATTATAATTTATTTTTATTGATGAATTTAAAATATTAAAAGAAAAAATAATTCTACAATTAATTTATAACCAACAATTATGTGTAAGAAAAATGTTTTATTTCAAAAGAATTACTAAGAGAATTTTATTAAATGTGTATTTGAGAAGCCAAGTAAATGATGTGTTTAAGAAGTTCTCTTTCTTGGGGAAATGACTATAATGAAATACTTGACAGTAGTATGCCATTGATTTTGCCACCTCCCTTGATACTTGTCAAAGATAAGGAAATTCTTCTTGCCTATAAATACTCTCACTTCTCCTTTTGATAATTGTATCAGAAAAAGTACAACATACTTTATTGCTCCCCCTTCTCAGTATCGTTCTATCTTTCTTTTAGCTTCTTTGTTTAATAAATTTTGGCTTTATTATTTCCCACTAATAACTTGTTGATGTTAGTTAATTTATTGATTCCTGTATTCTCTATTTAAGATAGGAAAAACTTATTTAATTCTGGGAAAATATTTCACACCGCTGAAATAGTTTCTTAGGACAATGCCCATCACAACTCAAATATTAATTTTCTGCACTATTATTGATATATCATTGTAGTAATATTTATCTATTTCAGGACTACTAATTTTCTAAACGGAAAAGGGTCAAAAATACCCTTAAACTATCCGAAATAACTCATATTTACCTTTAAACTATATTTCGGCTCAAAACTACCCTCCCATCAAACTATTGGGTCAAAAGTGCTCTTCTTATTAAATGAAGTTGTTAAATGTTATGTGGATGCCACATTGCATGCCAATAGGGTTCCACTGCCACATAGACTAAAAGGAAAAGGGTCAAAAATACCCTTAAACTATCCGAAATAGCTCATATTTACCCTTAAAGTATATTTTGGCTCAAAACTACTCTTTCTGTCAAACTATTGGGTGAAAAGTGTCCTTCTTATTAACAGAAGTTGTTAAATGCCATGTGGATGCCACATTGCACGCCAATAGAGTTCCATTGCCACATAGACTAAATCCCTAAATCTTAATTACTCATTTTTTCCCCTCATTTCATTTTTCCAGAAATAATTTCACCCCTTCTCCCTCATTTCGCGACTAGGGTTTCACAGTTTTCTTCGTCGCTAGGTTTCAAAGTGGATATTCGTGGTTGTAGGTTAGTAAATCTTTTTTCTTATTTTATTATGTTTACAACCACGAATATCCACTTTGAAACACAGCCCCGAAGAAAGCTATGAAATCCTAGCCGCGAAATGAGGGGAAAGTTGTGAAATCCTTACTATCATGCTTTGAAATCGTAAACATAATAAAATAAGAAAAAAGATTTACTAACCTACAACCACAAATATCCACTTTGAAACCCAGCCTCGAAGAAAGCTATGAAACCCAAGCCGCGAAATGAGGGGAAAGTTGTGAAATCCTAACTATCATGCTTTGAAATCGTAAACATAATAAAATAAGAAAAAAGATTTACTAACCTACAACTACGAATATCCACTTTGAAACTCAGCCACGAAGAAAACTGTGAAACCCTAGCCGCGAAATGAGAGAGAAGGGGTGAAATCGTTTCTGGAAAATAATGAAATGAGAGGGGGGGGGGGGGGAGAGTAATTAGGATTTAGGGATTTAGTCTATGTGGCAGTGGAACTCTATTGGCATGCAATGTAGCATCCACATGGCATTTATCAACTTCCGTTAATAAGAAGGGTACTTTTGACCCAATAGTTTGACGGGAAGGGTATTTTTGAGCCGAAATATAGTGTAAGGGTAAATATGAGCTATTTCGAATAGTTTAAGAGTATTTTTGACCCTTTATCGTTTTCTAAATAATATATCATTGTAGTAATATTTATCTATTTTCAGGACTACTATTTTTCTAAATAATAAGTTATATTAATATTGTGAAATTTTAATTGTTCCTCAACATTATGCACGTGTGGGGAGGGGGAAACCAGAGAATGGGGTTAGGTGCATTAGGTGTAGTAATTGGATTAATAATTCATGCTAATTCAAATTTAAATGTCTTATCAATATGCTACTGTCACGATCCATACCGTCGTGAGTGGCACCCACACTAGCCCTCCGGTGTGAGAACCATTAATACTAATTAGCTAACCTAAGAACTAAATAACTTAATCAAATACTAAGGCATTTAAAGTTATGGAAGCAGGTTTAAATGCAAGAATCAAATAGAGTTCCCATAAACTCCAAAAGTCTAACCTTCAAACTAAAACATTGTGGAAAACACCCCTAGAATCTGAAAGTCAATGTACCAAAATTCTAACATGGAACATAAGTCTAAAGGAAATTGGATTAGACTAGGAAATTTCAAGTTACTATGAAAAAGTTTTCCTTCCCAAAATTTCCCCCCGATGGCTTTTCTATAATGACCGGAACACGTCGTTACAATAGATACAAAAATAGGCTAAAGTAAGAATGGAGTAGTACCTTAATCGACGAACAACTGGGATATTTGTCTTGCATGTCCTTCTCGGTTTTCCAAGTGGCTTCCTCAACTGGACGATGCTTCCATTGAAATTTCACGGGCTTAATCTCTTTGGTCCTCAGCTTTCGGACATCTCGATCAACAATTGCAATCTATTCCTCCTCATATTGGAGGTCTTTGTGTAACAACACTGAGTCCCACTTTATGATGTAATCCCTGTCACCATGATATCTCTTCAACATAGATACATGACATACCAGATGAGCTCCCGATAGATTAGGTGGTAAGACCAATCTATAAGCCAATTGCCCTACACAGTCAAGAATCTCAAATGGTCCAATGTATCTAGGACTAAGCTTGCCCTTCTTACCGAATCTCATCACCCCTTTCATGGGTGACACTTTAATAAGTACATTCTCACCAGTCTGAAATACCATGTCTCTTATCATATGGTCAGCATACTTTTTCTATCTACTCTGGGTTGCTAAAAGGTTAGCTTGATTGAATACTCCTCTCTTTATCTTAAGCATCCTTCACTAAATCTACCCCCAAAGGTTTCACATCTCCAGCCTCAAACTATCCTATAGGTGATCTACATCCTCTCCCATAGAGTGCCTCAAACGGTGCCATAACTATGCTGGAGTGATAATTATTATTATAGGGGAACTCACACAACGGTAGGAACTTATCCCAATGCTCTCCAAAGTCAATCACACATGCCCTCAACATGTTTTCTAACACTTGAATAATCCTCTCTTACTATCCATCCGACTGTGGATGGAAAGTTGTATTAAAAGTGAGTTGTGTGCCCAATTCATCACGTAATTTCCTCCAAAACTTGGATGTGAATTGTGTACCACGGTCTGAGATGATAGAAAAGGGGCAACCCGTGCAACCTTACTATCTCATTTACATTAACTTTAGTCAACTGTTGAGCATTATAATATATTCTGACCGGAATAAAATGGGATGACTTAGTCAATCTGTCAACCACTACCCAAATAGAATCAAACTTTCCCAAAGTCTTGGGAAGACCAACCACGAAGTCCATAGCTATCATTTCCCACTTCCATTCCGGAATTGGCATTCTGTGAAGCAAACCTGAAGACCTTTGATGTTCATACTTCACTTGTTGGCAATTTTGTCACTTAGCCACAAACTCCGCTATATCTTTCTTCATACTAGGCCACCAATAAAATCGCTTCAAATCTCGATAAATCTTTGTCACACCCAGATGAATGTAATACCACGAACCATGGGACTCTATCAACAACTTCTGAACCAAGTCATCTATTCTAGGAACATAAATCCTTCCTTTAAAACTGAGCACACCTCCCGCATCAAGAGTGGTCTCTTGTGCCTAGCCAGACACTGTTTATTTCTGAGCTCTTTCAAATGCTCATCCTCAAACTATTTGGCCTTGATCTCCTCAATGAACGTGGCCCTTACTTCAATGCTAGCTAACACCCCAACTTTTTCTGAGCTGCCCAACTACATGAACTTAGACTCCAAAGTCGAAATTTCCTTAGCCAAGGGTCGCTTGGATACACTCAAGCAAGCTAGGCTACCCATACTCACCGCCTTCTGACTTAGCGCGTCTGCCACTACATTAGCCTTACCCGGATGGTATTGGATGGTCACTTCATAATCCTTCAGTAACTCCATCAACCTTCGTTGTCTCAAATTAAGATTTTTTTGAATGAACACATGTTGCAGACTACAATGATTGGTAAACACCTCACACTAGACACCATAGAGGTAATGTCGTCGGATCTTAAGAGAAAACACTACCGCTGCCAACTCGAAATGATGTGTTGGGTAATTCCTCTCATGCAGCTTCAACTGCCGTGATGCATAAGCTATAACATTCTTATTCTGCATTAACACAACATTCAACCCCGAATGGGAAGCATCACAATAAATAATAAAATCCTTACCTTCTACCGAGAGTGCTAGAATAAGTGTTGTGGTCAAAAGGATCTTGAGCTTTTGAAAGCTCTCATCACATTTTTCGGTCCATTCGAAAGGTACCTCCTTTTTGGTCAACCTTGTCAGATGCGTGGCAATAGAAGCAAAGCTCTTCACAAATCGACGATAGTAGCTAGCGATCCCCACAAAACTCCTAACTTCAGTCACAGAGTTAGGCCGAACCCAATTCCTAACCGCTTCAATCTTTTGGGGGTCTACCATTACCCCTTCCCTTGAAACTACATGTCCCAAAAAAGCAATCGAAATCAACCAAAATTCACACTTAGAAAATTTCGCATACAACTTTTTTTTCCAAGAACACCCAGAACAATATGAAGACGGTCGACATGCTCTTTCTCACTTTTCGAATAAACCAAAATGTCATCAATAAAAACTATAACAAATGAATCAAGGAATGGTTTGAACACACCATTCATCAAACTCATGAACGTTGCAGGCGCATTTGTCAACCCAAATGACATTACTAAAAACTCATAGTGCCCATAGCAGGTCCTAAATGCCGTCTTGGGTACATCATTAGGCCTAATCTTTAACTGATGGTAACCAGACCTTAGATCGATCTTAGAGAATACTGATACACCTGCAACTGGTCAAAAAGATCATCTATTCGAGGCAATGGGTACTTGTTTCGAATGGTGACCCTATTCATTTGCCGGTAATCGATACACATCCTCATACTACCATCATTTTTCTTAACAAACAATACAGGAGCACCCCACGGGGAAGCACTAGGATAGATAAAACCTTTATCAAGAAGTTCTTGGATTTGAGCCTTAAGCTCTCTCAATTCTACCGGAGCCATACAATATGGAGGGATAGAAATGGGGTGGGTACTAGGTTCCAAATCAATGAAGAAATCTATATCTCTATCCGGAGGCATACCAGGCAAATCAGTAGGAAACACTTTTCTAAATACTGACACCACATGAATAGACTCAATAGAGGGAGGCTCAACCTCAACCTCCCGAATATAAGCAAAATAAGTCAAACAACCCTTCCCTACCAGTTTCCTAGACCGAATGAAGGATATGATCTTTGCTAGCTTAGGCTTGTACACCCCTTCCCACTCTAATTTTTCCCTACCGGGGATCTCTAGAGTCACAGATTTTGTGTTACAATTTAACACAACAAAATAGGGGGACAACCAAGTCATGCTTAAGTTTATATCAAAGTCAATCATATCCAAAATAACCAAATCAGCCCAAGTTTGGAATCCCATAAGCATAACAGAACAAGCACGATTGGGTGACTATGACAGACTCTCCAACGGGGATAGAAACATGGATGGGGGCATCAAGTATATCACAAATCATATCAAATTCCAAGGCAAACTGAATAGACACATAAGAATAAGTAGAACCCGGATCAAATAGCACATTAGCCATCCGGTCACACACAAGAATAGTACATGTGATCACTGATTAGACGCCTGCGCCTTGGTCTTGCCCGGAAAGGCAAAACACTGAGCCATGCCATCATGAAGGGCGACTTCCCTGCCTGGCTGCAGCGTACCTCTGCTTACGCTACCATTTCCCCAACCTCCACGACCTCACTGATTTCCTCCTCACCCACCTTGTGGATGTCCTCGACCATTATTACCATTTCTCGCGGTTACCACTGCTCTAGTCTACTGTGCACGGAATACAATATGCGCGGGTGGGGACAATCTCTCCTCATATACCCAGGTTCTCCACAATTATAGCAAGCACGATCAAAAGATGGCCTGCTGCCCGCCGAAGGTGCGGCTCCCTGGCTATCCTGAATCAAATTCTGAGGTGAAGTTCCCAAGTAATTACCTATAGAAGCGGGCATAGCAGACTGGATTGGCCGGGCTTCAAGTGTCGGCCTCCCTGAACTTCTGGAGCAGGAACCTGAAAGTTATCTCCGTCTAGACTCACCCCATCCAGTTTCTTCACAAAATTTGTTACCCATTACAACTTTTCCTCGCAGAAGTCATATGAACAGACAATACCTGCAACTCAAAATTAAGTCCGTTAATGAATAGGCAGATCCTCTCTTCCTTAGTAGTCACTAATTATGTAGCATATCTAGATAAAGCATGGAACGTAGCCACATAAGCAGCTACAGACATACCACCCTGCTCCAAAGCCATAAACGCATCCTTCTTACGATCTCTCAAAGGTCGGGGCACATACTTCTCCAAGAATAGAGCATGAAACTGGGTCCAAGTGAGTGGGGGTAAAGCTGAAGATCTACACTCCACATAAACTCTCCACCACTTTTTAGCCTCACCTTGAAGTTGAAAGGTCACAAACTCTACTCCATACTAATGGACAATTCCCAGCTTATGGAGGCTCTCATAACAATCTAGAATGAACTCATATGCGTCCTCACTTTCGAAACCATAGAACACATGCGGTTTCAACTTCAAGAACTTAGTCAACATATCGTGTTCATTACCAATGGCGGGATCTTGAGTCGCTTGAATTGAGGGAAGCACTCCAAAACTAACCAGTCTTTTCAGGAAGGACATAATCTGTTGAGCTAATACTGGGTCTAGGGGAGGAATACCTGTAGGTAGAGTCCAACATCCTCCTCATTATCAACCTCCACAATCTCCTATATCTCTTCATGGTGCGCAGGAGGAACCTCATTTTTGGGAGCATTCTCAACTGGTGCTCCATCCCTAGTAGGTGCTACCCTTCCTCAGCCTCTGCCCCTAACTCTTCCTCTAACCTTGCCTGACAACCTCTTATTGCGGATTCCTTAACTAGCGCATTGACGGGAGATACGGGCCTAACGCCGTTGAACCTAGTGTTAACCATCAGCGGACATAAGAGTGAAGTAGATTAGATACCAATTTGGATCATTAGATACCATTTGGAACCAATTATAGAACGAAAGGAGACAAAAGAAAATAGAGAGATTTCCTAAAGTCTTATAACCTCTCGAAGAAAAGTACACGTCTCCGTACCGTTCCGTAAGACTCTACCAGACTCATTTTGGTACACTGAGATCAATGAACCTAGGGTTCTGATACCAACTTTGTCACGACCCAGATCGTCGTGAGTGACACCCATACTAACCCTCCGGTGGCAGAACCATTAATACTAATTAGCTAACCCAATAACTAAACAAATTAATCAAATACTAAGACATTTAAAGTTACGGAAGCAGGTTTAAATGCAAGAATCAAATAGAGTTTCCATAAACTCTAAAAGTCTAACCTTCAAACTAAAACATTGCAGAAAACACCCATAGAATCTGAAAGTCAATGTACCAAAACTCTAACAGGGAACATAAGTCTAAAGGAAATGGGTACAACTCAAATAAGCAAACGAATAACTAACTAGAAATTCTGAGTCCGAAAAGAGTGGACTAAAACATAGAGAACTCATGGAAGCCTGGAAGAACTGGCTCACCCTTGAATTCGAGTTGATCACTGGTCTTCTAAATGGGGTCTGACATTAGCCGCCTGAAAATGCCATGTATTCAACAAAGAAAGAGCAAGTGTAGTATCAGTACACAACCACAATGTATAGGTAGGGTCACGCCTCTATTCCAAAAGGTGAAACACATACAAGTAACCACAACATAATAAAACATGCATATGCCAAACATATACAATATTAGTCATCATTTCAGGATCAATGCTAATTCCACATTCTCAATAATACATCAATATGACAAGTCAATGGTCCTCTAATGGAACCCACACCCAATCTGTTAGTGTACCGATACATTGTACCCGATCCAAGTTAGTGTGCCAGACGTGACACCCGACCCCATATATGTATCGGAACGTGGCACCCGATCCAAGTTAGTGTGTTGGAACGTAACACCGATCCATTCAATAAACCACAATCACAATCACAATGTACATTCTCATAATCATACAATCATGTGTTGATTCATGGTATGCAACCATTCATTCATACTCATTTACGATTAGTGTGCTCAATCACGTAACATTCACATACATACATGTATTAAAATGAAGTAATTACTAACATGCATCACACCAACATGAAATCACAACCATTACCTACAACCCATGACACTCAGAAACTACCCGTTCACGCTAAGATCAGTTTTAGGAGTTTCACTCGCCTGAATTTGATTCCATAAAGTCGTACGAGTTTCTTAACGTCTTAGCTATCCACTCATGCAATCAAATTCATTATTAGATCTCTCATTTGTTACCAGATTTTCCTAGACCTCACTGACTCCTATTTCGTCCAAAAATGTACTAGGCTAGGAAATTTCAAGTTACTACGAAAAAGTTTTTCGGCCCAAAAAATTTCTCCAATGGATTTTCTATAATGACGGGAACAGGTCGTTACAGCTACAATCTATATATATATAAGAGAAACATAGAGAAGGTGATGTCGCACCTCTCTATGGCCTCCATTCGTATTCATATTTTATTTTCTTTTTTCGACTATTTTTTTCTTCATTATTTAATTATTTTTTTAATATCTCAAAAAGTCTTCACATTTCATTACTCAACTTTTCACCCACCACTATAATATATAATTAATATCTTTAATAAAATAAGAAATAATTACTATTAACTCACACATCTTCAACTTATAATCTTAATAATATTCTTATGAAAGGATCACGTCACCAAAGGTAGCGGTATCACCGTCTACAGGTCGAGTCATGAGATCTAAAGTGCAAATACTTGACGCTTCATCTTACTACTGTTTATCTTAAAATATCTTTGATTTCGCCTGAAACGAATCTCTCGCTTTGATAATAAATATCTGAGTAAACAACCTTTGAGCTGGGGGACAACTTTGTCGTGGACCTTTCTTTGTTTTCTTTTATGAACTCCACTAGTCATCCATGGATTATAGGGGTTTTCCATTATATATAAATACGAGTTCCCTTGTCAGTTGGGGTTCTAAAAGTAGAAGCGTCAAGGTAAGACCTTATCTAGTGGAATTGCCAGTTTCCAGCTATCTGTTTCAAGTCTTTCGTACTGCCAGCAAGTTGGTACTTGCAGCCTGTGGATTAGGGAAGTCCTAGTGAGTCCCAAGCGAAGAAAATAAGGAAATGAGAGGCATAGAGAGGACTCAAATGACCTGCTTTTTCTATTACTAAAGTTTTTGAAAAAAATATTCCTTTATGATATTAAGACTTTTTCCAATCATTAGCGGGATGATACTTACGAGCTGGTCAGGGACAGGTTCTGGTCACTCTTTCAATGCTATGCCATTGTGGTGGCACTGGAACCTGCCTTCCTATTTTATTCAGGTAGTCGTCTGAAAGTTTCACTGGGCTTCAGAGCCCATATGCTTAACACAGGGAATTCGCAATAAAGAGAGCAAGTGAGGGAGTAGGTGGGGGAGGGGGGGGAGACCCTAACCGAGATAGGATCCACGGAAGCTATAAGAAGAGCCAACGCCTGAGAGTTTCACCTTCACCTGGAATCTAGCTTTGACGGAGCAGCGTACGCAACCTCAGTCATCTCGTCATTAGTAGATAGTTGTTTCCACCATCGGTAGCTCTCCAGTGTCCACGATAGACAGAAAGCCAATAAGCAGGCGCATCATTTATTATAATACTCAGTCTAGGGGCACACCCTAAGGAACAAAATCTCGATAGAAGAAGGAAAGAAATATAAGAACGTGATTGTCGACAGCTTGAAAATAAAAAATGAGTTCAATCGTTCCCTAAATATAAAGTAAATGACTTTGAAGGGCATTGGAGAAAGACTCTCCCACGGAAAGGTTTTACACATAAGGCCAGATGCTTTCTTTATCTCGCTTGCCCTTAGTCCGTCTAGCGTCTTTCAGTTGGGGTCCGCCCTGGGGATTAGGTTAGACCGTTTGGGTTTTTTTGTCTATCGAAGGCAGTCAATGTGTCAGCCATTCTTCCTCCATTATACTTGTCAATCCTTTGCTCTTTTTCCTTCTATCTTCTGGTTCTCCCCCTCTACTTTATTTGACAGGGGCGGGGAATACCACTCTATCAATAATAAGAAACAAGTAGCAATTATGTTTCAAATGGTTTGAGCTTGGAAACAACCTGCAATCTATCGATAGGCGTGAACATACTGCTATTGACTACTTCACCTATCTATTCTATTATGGCCGGCTTGAAGACATCAGAGGAAGACCACCATCTCTATCTGGGTACTATCATAGCTTCATTCATTCGTTGAACCTTGGGGATCACCATTAACATTGAGGTCAATCACCACACTACCTCTATCATACATATGACTTTACACGAAGCGAGAGCGCATGGTCAACACACACCTAAAGTTCCTACGTTCCTCTTGCAGCCAATACAACCACAACCTAACTTGCACGAGATTCAACAACCGAAGCTAACCCCAAAAATTAAATTTATTAGTTTATGACACCTTATGGTATTCCTCCTCTTTTTCTATATATTTATATTTTATATCAAGAATATTTTCATTCAAAGTTATTCTTTCACTTCTCCATGACCATATCATACTTTAGGACGAGGAAGAAAATTCTAATCATCACATCATATGGTTGCTTTCAACAAAGTCGTAACGAATCTATGGGTAAAAATGCTTCTTTTAAATTTTTTTAAATCATACTTCTTTTACTTTAATAATTTAGTTGATATTATTTATTTATTTACTAGTCAATTTAACTAATCTATGAAACTAAATTGAATAAACTCAAGACAAATAAAATTATGAAGTAACTAACAATTTCATATAAGTATACTCTTAATTTGTGCTTGTAGGGATGAAGAATAAAGTTGAAAAGATACAAAAGTAGAGAAAATTGTAAATTTCGGAAGAAGATGATGTAATTTGATCTTTTTAGTTTTTCTTTCCTCTTCTTTATATTTCATTTATGTAATTTATTGAAGAACTTAAAATATATTTTAAATTTCTTTTAATTATACCTCTTTACATTCTCTTTTTTCTTAAAATTGTATTTTAAAAACGTAATTTGAAGAGAATAAAATGATGAGTAAGACAAATCAAAACACTGAGAAGGAGAAACTTGATAAAGAAATCTTTTTTTTTCTTTTATATAACTATAGTTGTACATACATATTTCATTAGGTTAAATTATGATTAGTTCTTGTGAATTTTTATTATGATAACTTTTTGCCACATTCTAAAACAAATATTATGTACTCGATATTACTGTTTATTTGCATGCTAACGACACTACTATTAGAAGCATTTTAAATAGCTAAAATTTGATAACCTACAAAAAGGAAAAAAATGTTATCCAAGCAATGAATTAAAAAAAATTAACAACAAACTTAAGTATTTGTATAATTCTTAAGAAAAACTAAAGAAACTATAAACATTATATCCAGTACTTTTAAAAATAAAAAAAAGAAGACAAAAATCCTATTTAATTTGTTGATAAACTTCACTATATTTTAATTGTTTATTATTATTAAAAAAGTGTCAATTACTACTCTCTCCATTTATTTGTATTATTTATTGTAAAAACTTAAATGTCTCAAAAATTATTATTCTACTTATTTCTATTATTTTATTGTAAATTTAAAGGCTTAAATATTTAACTTAAACCTTTCATTTCTCCATGAAAAATGAAAAATTTAAATCTATCTATTTATTATATAAAGATAAATACTATAAAAGTGATTTGACATCTCTCGTTGGCCAATGATCCTAGTTTTCTTCTTTTTTTATTGTTGTAATTTTCACTATATTTCTATTTATTATTACTATTTAAAAAATGTGTCAATTACTGCTCCCTTCATTTATTTCTATTATTTATTGTAAGAATTTAAATATCTCAAACTTTACTACTCCACTTATTCCTATTCTTTATTTTAATTTAAAGGCATAAATATTTATCACTCAAATATTTCATTTTCTCCTTAAAGAATGAAAAATTATTAAAATAGAGTAGTCTAATGAAATATCATTTCAAATAGCTTGATAAAAAATCCATTAAACTCTCCTAATTATGAGATTTTTCTTTTTATAAAACTTTCAAAAATCTAAAAAAATATTTACATAATTAGTCAATTAAGAATAAGATAACGGCTCACTAAATAAATTTTAAAAATTGAAAGGCATAACTCCCCAAAAATAATTCTCAACATTCATTTATATTTATTACATTTCATGGTGAATCATAAGTTGACAATAAAAAAAATGTTGCACCAACCAAAAAAAGTAATTTTTTTTTTTAATTTTTTTCCTATTTTCTTGTTTATTTTAATAGTTTATAAGAATTAAAGTCACAATTATTAGCATTTATTGTCCAAATTATTAATATTTTTTATAAAAAATTAAATCCCATCAACATATTGATTTATGAAATCATTATATTCAATTTAACTTCTTCATATTTCTGTAGTGTTTGGATTACATAATTTATTCAGTTTCTTCATAAAAGTGATATTTTGATCTATATTTTGTATTTATTATTTTTAATTTTTAATTTTCAATGTAATCTTTTTACAAAATATTAATTAATTAGCAAATGTATGAATTGAAATTTGAATATAACTTCTACTTTCTTTCTTGAATTTAGAATTACACTTTCTATGTTTTTCATATGAAAGTTTTGTATGAATATATAAAAAAAAATTAGGCTATTAACTTTATCAAATATTAAAAGTAATATACTCATATTTTAAAGTAATCAATGTGAAAAAGTTAAATTATAAGTAAGAGAAATTACATGAACTCCAAGTTTAAATAGTCAAATAAATTTACAAACTTAAATAGTATTATATAAAGGAAATTATTAGTTATAATAACATAAATAATTTTAAACATCCCAAAATGAGATAGTAATATAACATTGGCGCATAAATAATTATCTTCTTCTTCTTCTTTTCTTGAAACTAATATTTTTTTTGTTTTTTCTTTTATTGTTATTTAAGGTTTAATTTTTTCATATATATATTCGTATTTGTAACGATCGGTTTCTGTCGTTATAGAAAAGTCAACGGGAAAAAATGTTGGGTCGGAAAACTTTTTCGTAGTAACTTTAGATTTGTCAACCTAGTCCAGATTTGGACGAAATCAGAGTCAGTAAGGTCTAGGAAAATCTGGTAGCAATTGGGTGATTTAATTATGATTTTGATTGAATAAGTAGCTATCTAACACGTTAAGGAATCCATACAAATTTATTGAAGTGAATTCGGGTGAGTAGAACTCCCGAAACTGACTTTGGCATAAACGTTATTTTCTGAGCATCGTTGGTTAAAGGTGTGTTGTGAAATGGGGATTTTAGAATTATTAAGATAGCTCACTATCTCGTGCAAGCCGCCTTGGCGGTGAATTTGGTCACTCTGGCGATGCCGCTGTAGCGGGGTAGGTGCCGCTGTGGCGGGACAGACGTGACTTAAAGTCGTAAAAAAGCCCCCAAAATGACTTTATTTTGCACTTTTCTACCTTTGAGAGCTAGGAGACGACCCCATACGACTTCTTGACCGTTTTCACCATTCTTGAGGCTAAAGGTAAGATTTTAATTCCCCGAATCCATTTTTCGATCCATAGAACGTAATCTAATGGGTAAATATCGATGGAAGAGGGTTTTGATCTAAAATCTATGATGGAAACAGCCCTAAACTGGATAACTGGGATCATGGGCTGATCTAGGGTTTGTTAGAATTGTTAGTAATCCAGGTAATTAGTGGTTGTTTATTGATTCCCGTATTATATTGTCAAGATCCAGACCGTCATGATTGACACCCACACTAATCGACCGGTGGGGGAACCACTACTACAATCCAAACTAAGCAACTAAACCAAAAACTAAGGTAATTAAGTTACGGAAGCAAGTTAATTAACTAAACAAATGCGGAATTTAATACCTAGAACTTGAAAGTCAATGTACCAAAACATCTAAAGTTCAACAAGTCTAAACAAGAAGGGATGCAACCCCAATCTAATGAACTAATCAACTACTAAAACAAATGTCTAAGTCCGGAAATGGTGAACATAGACGAAAGAAAATTCCATGGAAGCCCAGACGAATCGGCTCACCCTTGAATTCGAAGCGATGATCTCTAATCTCCTAAGCGAGGTCTGTCAATAGCCGCTTGAAGATGCCTTGTACTCAACAAAAATAAGAGCAAGTGCAGAATCAATACACAACCATAGTGTACTGGTAGGATCATGCGGGTATCCCACTAGTGTAACATAAGCAAGTCAATACAACATTATAATCACATGGATATATATCAACCTTTACAATATTATCAACATGCTCATCAACGAACAACTTTACATTTTATATCACATCATTGGTCCTCTCATGGAACCCAAACCCAAACAGTTAGCATACCGGAACGTGGTACTCAATCCCAATGTTATGCCAGAACGTAGCAACTGATCCCGTATTTTTGTCGAAACGTGGCAACCAATTCCAGTTAGTTATGCCGGAATGTGGCAACCGATCCCAGTTAGTTTTGCCGAAACGTGGAAACCGATCCCATTCACACACCACACTCACAATCACAAGTACATCATCAAGATCATACATTTAAGTCATGATTTCATGTCAATCAACATTCATCTATCTCATTTACAACAAGTGTGATCAACATTGCAACATTCATACATATACAAGTATCATAATGAAGCAAGAACAAACATACATCACACAATCATAGAATCACAACCATCACCTACATTGAACAAGCTTGAAACCCTAAGAAACTTGATTCTTCCCTTTTCGAATTCATTCCGCTTGTTCTTGGTCTATAAACAATCAATATAATACGGGAATCAATAAACAATTATTAATTACTCGGATTACTAACAAATCTAACAAACCCTAGATCAACCCATGATCCCATTAATCCAATTTAGGGTTGTTTCCACCATAGAATCTAGATCAAAATCCTTCCCCATCAATATTAACCCATTTTATTACATTCTACAAATTGAAAAATGGATTCAGGGAGTTAAAAGCTTACCTTTAGCCTTAAGAATGGTGAAAAATGAGTAGAAATCGCCTGAGGTTCGTTCCTTAGCTCAACAAGTCGAAAAGTGCCAAATAAGATCGTTTAGGGGTTTATTAACGATATTAAGTCGCGTATGGCCCGCCACAACGACCCTCATCCCGTTGTAGCGGTGGCGCCAGAGCGACCCACTTACCCGCCACAGCGGCATTCTCGAACTAGTGAGCTATTAAATAATTAAGTCGCTTCTCGTCCGCCACAACGACCCTAATCCGCCTGTAGCGGCCCCGCCAGAGCGGCCAAACCCAGCGCCAAAGCGGCCAAAATGAAACATAATGCTATTTTAAAGAATTCCAAATTCCCATTCCACAACACACATCTAATCAACGACGCTCAGAAAATATCTTTCATGCCAAGATCGATTCCCGGAGATCTACTCACCCAAATTCAATTACGTAAAGTAGTACGGATTCCTTAACAAGGTATCTAACCACTCAAGTAATCAAAACCATAATTAATTCACTCGATTATTGCCAGATTTCCCTACACCTCGATGACTCCAATTTCATCCAAAACTGGCCAAGGTTGGGAAAATTCAAATACTACGAAAAAAAATTTTCCTGCCCCAAATTTTCCCTCGTTGGTATTTCTATAATGAAAAATTAAGGATAATAATCTCGCATGTCCCTCTTGATTTCCCAAGTAGCTTCCTCAACTGAACGATGCTTTCATTGAATTTTCACGTACTTAATCTCCATGGTCCTCAACTTACGCACATCACGATCAAGAATAGCAATCGGTTCTTCCTCATATTGGAGGTCTTTGTCTAGAACAATTGAGTCTCATTTAATGATCTAATCCCCATCACCATGATATCACTTCAACATAGACACATGAAATATCGGATGAACGCCATATAAATTAGGAGGTAAAACCAATATATACGCCACCGGCCCTACACCTTCAATAACCTCAAAGGGACTAATGTATCTCGGACTTAACTTGCCCTTCTTGCCAAATCTCATCACCCCTTTCATGGGTGATATCTTTAGAAGAACATTTTCACCGGTTTGAAATGTCATGTCTCTTACCTTATGATCCGCATACTTCTTCTGTCTACTCTGGGCTGCTATAAGCTTAGCTTGAATTCTTCTCACTTTATCTTGAGCATCCTTCACTAAATTGACCCCCCAAAGGTTTCACATCTCCAGCCTCAAACCATCTTATGGGTGATCTACATCCCCTCCCATAAAGTACCTCAAATGGTGACATATCAATGCTGGAGTGATAGCTATTATTATAAGAGAATTCACATAAAGGTAGGAATTTATCCCAATACCCTCCAAAATCAATCACACAGGCCCTCAACATGTCTTCTAATACTTGAATAGTCCTCTATGACTGCCCATCTGTCTGTGGATGAATGGTTGTACTAAAAGTGAGTTGTGTGCCCAATTCATTATGTAATTTCCTCCAAAACTTGGATGTGAATTGGGTACCACGATCTGAGATGATAGAAAGGGGCACTCCATGCAACCTCACTATCTCTTTCACATAAACCTTAGCCAATTGTTCAGCATTATAATCTATTCTTACCGGAATAAAATGGGTTGACTTAGTCAACCTATCCACAACTACCCAAATAAAGTCAAATTTTCCCAAAGTCTTGGGAAGACCAACCACAAAATCCATGGCTTTTCTTTCCCACTTCCAGTCCCGAATTGGCATTCTTTGAAGTAAACCTGCAGGCCTTAACTTCAATGCTATCTAACGCCCCACCTCTTTCTGAGATGCCCAACTGCATGAACTTAGACTCTAAGCTCTGAATTTCTTTAGCCAAAGGTCGCCTGGTTACACTTAAGTAAGCTAAGCTACCCATACTCACCTCTTTTCGACTCAAAGTGTCTGCCACAACATTAGCCTTACCCGGATGGTATTGAATGGTCACATCATAATCCTTAAGTAACTCCATCCACCTCCGCTGTCTCAAATTTAGATTCTTTTGAGTGAACACATGTTGCAACTACGATGATCAGTAAACACTTCACACTTCACCATAAAGATAATGCCGTCAAATCTTAAGAGCAAATACTACCTCTACCAACTCCAAATCATGCGTTGGATAATTCCTCTATGCACCTTCAATTGGCGCGAAACATAGGCTATAACATTCTTATCCTGCATTAACACAGCGCCTAATCCAGAATGATAAGCATCACAATAAACTATAAAATTCATACCTTCCACTGTTAATGCTAGGATAGGTGCGGTAGTCAAGAGAGTCTTGAGCTTTTGAAAGCTCCCCTCACATTTTTCAGTCCATTCAAATGGTATCTCCTTTTTTGGTCAAATTTGTCAAGTGAGTGGCAATAGAAACAAAGTTCTTCACAAATCAACGGTAGTAGCTAGCGAGCCCCACAAAGCTCCTAACTTCCATCACAGAGCTAGGCTTAACACAATTTTTAACCGCTTCAATCTTTTGAGGATCTACCATTACCCCTTCTTTCGAAACTACATGTCCCAAAAATGCAACAGAAGTCAACTAAAATTCACACTTCAAAAATTTAGCATATAAACTTTGTTTCCCAAGAATACCCAGAACAATACGAAGATGATCGGCATGCTCTTCCTCACTTTATGAATAGACCAAAATATCATCAATGAAGACTATCACGAACAAATCAAGAAATGGTTTGAAAACACCATTCATCAAACTCATAAAAACTGCAAGCGCATTAGTCATACCAAAAGACATGACTAGAAATTCATAGTGCCTATAGCGAGTCCTAAACGCCATTTTAGGCACATCCTCAGGACTAATTTTTAATTGATGGTAACCAAACCTTAGATCAATTTTAGAGAAGACTGATGCACCTTGCAATTGATCAAAAAGATCATTTATTCGAGGTAAATGATACTTTTTTCGAATAGTGACCCTATTCAATTACCGATAATCTATATACGTTCTCATACTACCATCCTTTTTCTAAACAAACAAAACTGGAGAACCCCATGGGGAAGCAATAGGTCGAATAAATCCCTTATCAAGAAGCTCTTGGATTTGAGCTTTAAGCTCTCTTAATTCTTTTGGAGCCATGCGATATGGAGGGATAGAAATGGGGCGAGTACCAGGCTCCAAATCAATACAAAAATCTATATCTCTATCTGGAGGCATACCAGGCAAATCAGTAGGAAACACTTCTCTAAATTCTGACACCACAGGAATAGACTCAATAGATGGAGACTCAACCTCAACATCTCGGATATGAGGCAAATTAGCTACACAACCCTGCCCTATCAGTTTCCTAGCCCGAATAGACGATATGATCTTAGCTTGCTTAGGCTTGTATACCCTTTCCAACTCTAATTTTTCCCTCCCCGGAATTTCTAGAGTTACAGACTTAGAATTACAATTTAATACAACATAATAGGGGGGAAAACCAAGTCATGCCCAAGATAATATCATAGTCAGTCATATCCAAAATTACCAAACCAGCCCAAGTCTGAAAACCCAAAAGCAAAATAGGACAAGCACGATAGACATGGGTGACTATGATTAACTCTCCAACTGGGGTAGAAACATGGATAGGGGCATCAAGTACATCACAAATCATATCAAACTTTGAGGTAAATCGCACAGATACATAAGAATAAGTAGAACCCGGATCAAATAACACATTAGCCATCCGGTCACAGAGAAGAATAGTACATGTGATCACCGCGTCAGACACCTCTGCCTCATTCTTGACCAGAAAAGCATAACACTGAGCCCTATCATCATGACGAACCACTTCCCTACCTGGTTGCACCTTACCTCTGCCTGCACTACCATTACCATTTCCTCTACCTCCACGGCCTCGCTGATTACCTCCTCGCCCACCTTGTGGATGCCCTCGACCATTATTATCATCTCCCACGGGTACCACCGCCCTAGTCTGCTGCTGTGCGGACATAAACACACGTGGTTGGGGATAATTTCTCCTCATATGTCCAAGTTCTCCATCATTATAACATATACGATCAAAGAAGGGTCTGCTGCCCGCTGAAGGTGCGTTATCCTAAACAAAAATATGAGATGGAGTTCCCGAGTAATTACTTATAGAGGCGGGCATAGCGGTTTGAATTGGCTTGGCTGCAAGCGTTGGCCTTCCGGACCCTCTGGCATAAGAACCTTAAAAGTTACCCGAGTTCTTGGCCCTTTTTGCCAACGCCTTGGCTTGACTGTCTCGCCTTACCCCCTTTACTTTCTTAGCATAGTCAATCACCTCATTAAAGCTCTTCCCTGCAGAAGTCATATAACAGACAATACTTACAACTCAGAATTCAATCCTCTAATAAATAATCGGATCCTCTCCTCCTCAGTAGTCACCAGTTGAGTAGCATATCTCGACAAAGCATGAAACTTGGCCTCATAAGCAGCCATAGTCATACCACCTTTCTCCAAAGACATGAACTCATCCTTCTTGCAATCCCTCAAAGTCCTAGGCACATATTTCTCCAAAAATAGAGCATGAAATTGGGTCCATGTAAGGGGAGGTAAAGTAGAAGATCTGCACTCCATATAAGCTCTTCACCACTCCTTAGCCTCACCTTGAAGTTGAAAGGACACGAACTCAACCCCATGTTGTTGGACAATCCCCAACTTATGCAGCCTCTCATAACAATCAAGAATGAACTCATAAGCATCCTCACTCTTAGAACTAAGAAATACAGGAGGCTAAAGCTTCAAAAACTTAGTCAACATTTCATGCCCGTTACCAGTCATAACAGAACCCAACAAGGGACGGAATAAAGCATCATTACCTCCAATTCCACCCGTCTTGGGGGCAGTGTTAGCAACAGGGGGGTTAGCGGGAACCTGAGTAGCTTGAATGGAAGGAAGCGCTCCAGGACCAGCCAATCCTTTCAAGAAAGACATGATTTGTTGAGATAACACTGGGTCTAAAGGAGGAATACATGTAGTTCTAGCTGGTACTTCTTCCTCTTGTCCAATCTCCTCAACATCTTTAATTTCCACATCCTCTTCTATCTCTTCATGTTGCACCAGAGGGTTCTCATTCATAGGAGCATTTTCAATATGAGCTCCATCCCTAACAGGCGCCAATCTTCTACGACCTCTACCCCTAGTTCTTCCTCTACTCCTGCCTTGACCGCGACCTCTCACTGCAGGTTCCTCAACCGGAGCATTGACGGGGGTTGTGGGCCAAATGCCGTTGAATCTAGTATTAACCATCTGCGGATAGAAGAGTGAAGGAGGTTAGATACCACTTTGAAGTGACATATACCAATAGGAATCGAGTTATAACACGAAAGGAGACAAGAGAAAAATAGAGAGATTTCCTAAAGTCCTATAGTCTCTCGAAGAAAAGTAAAGGCGTCACCATACCATTCTGCGAGACTCTACTAGACTCATTTTGGTACATCGAGATCAACAAACCTAGGCTCTGATACAAACTTTGTCACGATCCAGACCATCGTGATTGGCACCCACACTAACCAACCGGTGGGAGAACCACTATTACAATCCAAACTAAGCAACTAAACAAAAAACTAAGGCAATTAAGTTACGGAAGCAAGTTAATTAACTAAACAAATGTGGAATTTAATACCTAGATACTGAAAGTCAATGTACCAAAATATCTAAAGTTCAACAAGTCTAAACAAGAAGGGATGCAACCCCAATCTAATGAACTAATCAACTACTAAAACAAATGTCTAAGTCCGGAAATGGTGAACATAGACGAAAGAGAATTCCATGGCAGCCCGAAAAAATTGGCTCACCCTTGAATTCGAAGCGACAATCTCTAATCTCCTAAGCGAGGTCTGTCAATAACCACTTGAAGATGCCCTGTACTCAACAAAAATAAGAGCAAGTGCATAATCAGTACACAACCATAGTGTACTGGTAGGATCACACGGCCATCCCACTAGTGTAACATAAGCAAGTCAATACAACATTATAATCACATGCATATATATCAACCTTTACAATATTATCAACATGCTCATCAACGAACAACTTTAAATTTTATATCACATCATTGGTCCTCTCATGGAACCCAAACCAAACAGTTAACATACCGGAACGTAGTACTCGATCCCAATGTTATGTCAGAACGTGGCAACCAATCCCATATTTATGCCAGAACGTGGTCACCGATCCCATTTAGTTATACCAAAACATGGAAACTGATCCTAGTTAGTTATGCCGGAATGTGGCAACCGATCCCATTCACACACCACACTCACAATCACAAGTACATCATCAAGATCATACATGTAAGTCATGATTTCATGGCAATCATCATTCATCTATCTCATTTACAACAAGTGTGATCAACATTGCAACATTCATACATATACAAGTATCATAATGAAGCAAGAACAAACATACATCACACAATCATAGAATCACAGCCATCACCTACCTCTAAACAAGCTTGGAACCCTAAGAAACTTGATTCTTCCCTTTTCAGATTCGTTCCGCTTGTTCTTGTTCTAGATCTTGTTCTATAAACAACCAATATAATACGAAAATCAATAAATAATTATTAATTACCCAGATTACTAACAAATCTAACAAACACTAGATCAACCCATGATCCCATTAATCTAATTTAGGGGTATTTCCACCATAGAAGTTTATTAACGACAATATTAAGTCACGTCTGGCCCTCCACAGCGGCCCTCATCCCGTTGTAGTGGCAGCTACAGAGCGACCCAATTCCCCGCCACAACGGCATTCTCGAGCCAGTGAGCTATTAAATAATTAAGTCGCGTCTCGCCCGCCACAGCGGCCCTAATCCCGCTGTAGCGTCCACGCCAGAGCGGCCATACCCAGCGCCAAAACGGCCAAAACGAAACAGAATACTATTTTTAAGAATTCCAAATCCCCATTCTACAACACAACTCTAATCAACGACGCTCAGAAAATACCTTTCACACCAAGATCAATTCCTAGAGATCTACTCACCCAAATTCAATTCCGTAAAGTTGTACTGATTCCTTAATAAGTTATCTAACCACTCAGGCAATCAAAACCATAATTAATTCACCCGATTGTTACCAGATTTCCCTACACCTTGATGACTCTGATTTCGTCCAAAACTGGACAAGGTTGGGAAAATTCAAATACTACGAAAAAGTTTTTTCTGCCCCAAATTTTCTCTCGTTGGCATTTCTATAATGATGGAACCCGGTCGTTACATATATTGAATGTAACAAGAACAAGAACAAGCGGAACGAATCCGAAAAGGGAAGGATCAAGTTTCTTAGGGTTTCAAGCTTGTTTCGAGGTAAGTGATGGTTGTAATTCTCTGATTGTGTGATGTATGTTTGTCTTTCTTCATTATGATACGTGCATGTATGTGGATGTTGCATTATTGATCACACTTGTTGTAAATGAGGTGTATGATTGTTGAATGCCATTGAATCATGACCCGATTGTATGATTATGAGAATGTACTTGTGGTTGTGATTGTGGTGTGTTGAATGGATTGGTTGTCACGTTCCGACATAACTAATTAAGATTTGTTGTCACGTTTTGGCATAAATATGGGATCGGTTGCCACGTTCCAGCATAACTATTGGATCGAGTACCATGTTTCGGTTTGCTAACAGTTTGGATTTGGGTACCATGAGAGGACCAATGCCTTTATATAATTGTGATATTTGAGAATCGTGAATTGTTCGTTGTTGTAAATGATGATGATATTGTATATGTTTGATATTTGCATGTTATTATTATGTTGTATTGACTTGCTTATTTTGCACTTAGTGGGATAGCCGCGTGATCCTACCAGTACACTGTGGTTGTGTACTGATACTGGTTTTGCTCTTATTTTTGTTGAGTACATGGCATCTTCAGGTGGCTATTGACAGACCTCGCTTAGAAGATCAGTGATCGTCGATCGAATTCAAGGGTGAGCCAGTTCTTCAAGGCTGCCATGAGTTCTCTTTCTATCTTTGTCCACATTTCGGACTTAGATTTTCTAGTTGTTTATTAGTCGTTAGTTTGGGGTTGTAACCCTTCTTGTTTAGACTTTGGTTCATTATTAGAGTTTTGGTACATTGACTTTCAAGTTCTAGGTGTATTTTCCGTATTGTTTAGTTGTTAGATCTTTTGGAAGTTTATGGGAACTTTAGTCTTTAGCTAATTTACTTGCTTCCGTAACTTAAATGCTTTAGTTTTGGTTTAGTTTTTTGGTTTGGGTTGGAGTAGTGGTTCTCCCACCAGAGGGTTAGTGTGAGTGTCAATCACGATTGTCTGGGTCGTGAAAAAATTGGTATCATAGCCTAGGTCTGTTAATCTCGATGTACCCAAACGAGTCTCGTGGAACGGTACAGAGACGTTTGTATTTTTCTTCGAGAGGCTATAGGACTTTAGGAAATCTATCTATTTTCTCTTGTCTCCTTTAGTGCTGTAATTTGTTTCCACTTGGTATCTGGCGATTCAAATTGGTATCTAATATCCTTCATTCTTCTGTCCGCAAAAGGTTAACACTAGATTCAACGGTGTCAGACCCGTAGCTCCCGTCAATGCTCCAGTCAAGAAATCTGTAGTGAGAGGTCGCGGTCGAGGAAGGGGTAGAGGAAGAGTTAGGGGTAGAGGCCATGGAAGAGTAGCTCCTACTAGAAATAGAGCTCTTGTTGAGAATGCTCCTATGAATGAGAACCCTCATGCGCATCATGAAGAGATAAAGAAGAATGTTGATGTTGAGGATGTTAAGAATGCTGAGGAGGTTGGACAAGAGGAAGAGGTGTAGGTTAGGACTACAAATATTCCTCTTTTGGACCCAGTGTTAGCTAAACAGATCATGTCCTTCTTAAAGGGATTGGTTGGATCTGAAGTGCTTCCATCTATTCAAGCAACTCAGGCTCCCTCCCATCCCCTTAGTTCTAACATTTCCCCCACGATGGGTGGAACTGGAGGTAATGATGCTTTCTTCCGTCCTTTGTTGGGTTTAGTGATGACTGGTAATGAGCATGAAATGTTGACTAAGTTTTTGAAGCTAAAGCCTCATGTATTTCTTTGGTTCTGAGAGTGAGGATGCTTATGAGTTCATCTTGGATTGATATGAGAGGCTTCATAAGTTGGAAATTGTCCATCAGCATGGGGTTGAGTTTGTGATTTTTCAACTTCAAGGTGAGGCAAAGCAGTGGTGGATAGCTTATATGGAATGCAGACCTTCAACTTTACCTCTACTTACTTGGACCCAATTTCATGCTCTGTTTTTAGAGAAATATGTGCCTAGGACTTTGAGGGATCGCAAGAAGGATGAGTTCATGGCCTTGGAGCAAGGTGGTATGATTGTAGCTGCTTATGAGGCCAAGTTCCATGCTTTTTCTAGATATGCTACTCAATTGGTGACTACTGAGGAGGAGAAGATCCGTTTATTTATTAGATGACTAAATTATGAGTTGCAAGTATTATTTGTTCATATGACTTCTGCAGGGAGGAGCTTTAATGAGGTAACTGACTTTGTTAAGAAAGTGGAGGGGGTAAGGCGAGTCAAGCCAAGGCATTGGCAAAAAGGGCCAAGAACTCGGGTAACTTTCAAGGTTCTTATTCTAGGGGGTCCGGAAGGCCAACGCTTGCAGCCAAGCCAATTCAGTCTGCTATGCCCACCTCTACAGGTGATTACTCTAGAACTACACCTCATAATTTGATTTAGGATAGCCAAGGAGTCGCACCTTCAGCGGGCCGCATGCCATATTTTGATCGTACATATTACAATTGTGGAGAACCTAGGCACATGAAGAGATAGTCGTCACCCACCTATATTTGAGACCATGCAGTAGCAAACTAGAGCGGTGGTACCCACGGGAAATGGTAATAATGGTCGAGAGCGTCCACAAGGTGGGCGAGGAGGTAATCTGTGAGGCCGTGGAGGTAGAGGAAATGGTAATACAGGCAGAGGTAATATGCAACCAGGCAAGGAAGTGGTTCGTCAAGATGAAAGGCTCAGTGTTATGCCTTTTCGGGCAAGAATGAGGCAGAGGCGTCTGACGCGGTGATCACGGGTATTATTCTTATCTATGACCGAATGGCTAATGTGTTATTTCATCCGGGTTCTACTTATTCTTATGTATCTGTGCGATTTTCCTCAGAGTTTGATTTGATTTGTGATGTACTTGTTGCCCCTATCCATGTTTCTACCCCAGTTGGAGAGTCAATCATAGTCACCCATGTCTATCATGCTTGTCCTATTTTGTTTATGGGTTTTTAGACTTGGACTGATTTGGTGATTTTGGATATGACTGACTTTGATATTATCTTAGGCATGACTTGGTTGTCTCCCTATTATGTTGTGTTAAATTGTAATACTAAATCTGTAACTCTAGAAATCTCGGGAAGGGAAAAATTAGAGTGGGAAGGGGAGTAGAAGCCTAACCAAGCTAAGATCATATCCTCTATTCGGGCTAGGAAACTGGTAGAGTAGGGTTGTTTAGCTTATTTGGCTCATATTCAGGATGTTGAGGTTGAGTCTCCATCTATTGAGTCTATTCCTATGGTGTCCGAATTTAGAGAAGTGTTTCCTACTGATTTACCTGGTATGCCTCCGGATAGATATATAGTTTTTTGTATTGATTTGGAACCTGGTACTCGCCCCATTTCTATCCCTCCATATCTTATGGGTCCAGCGGAATTAAGAGAGCTTAAGGCTCAAATCCAAGGGCTTCTTGATAAGGGATTTATTCATCCTAGTACTTTCCCATGGGGTGCCCCATTTTTGTTTTTTAAGAAAAAAGATGGTAGTATAAGAATGTGTATAGATTACCGACAATTGAATAGGGCTACTATTCAAAACAAGTACCCTTTGCCTCGAATAGATGATCTTTTTGACCAATTGCAAGGTGCATCAGTTTTCTCTAAAATTGATCCAAGGTCTGGTTACCATCAATTAAAAATTAGGCCTGAGGATGTGCCCAAGACGGCGTTTAGGACTTGCTATGGGTACTATGAGTTCCTAGTTATGTCTTTTGGTTTGACTAATGTGCCAGTAGCTTTCATGAGTTTGATGAATAGGGTGTTCAAACCATTTCTTGATTCGTTTGTTATAGTCTCTATTGACGTCAATTTGGTCTATTCAAAAAGTGAGGAAGAGCATGCAGACCATCTTCGTATTGTTTTGGGTGTTCTTGGGAAACAAATGATGTATGCTAAATTTTTTAAGTGTGAATTTTGGTTGACTTCTGTTGCGTTTTTGGGGCATGTAGTTTCAAAAGAAGGGGTGATGGTAGATCCCCAAAAGATTGAGGCGGTTAAGAATTAGGTTCAGCCAAGTTCGGTGACGGAAGTTAGGGGTTTTGTGGGGCTCGCTAGCTACTATCATCGATTTGTGAAGAACTTTGCTTCTATTGCCACTCACTTGACAAATTTGACCAAGAAGGAGATATCATTTGAATGGACTGAAAAATGTGAAGAGAGCTTTCAAAAGCTCAAGACTCTCTTGACCACCGCACATATTCTAGCATTACCGGGTGTAGGTAAGGATTTTATAGTTTATTGTGATGCTTCTTATTCTGGGTTGGGCGTTGTGTTAATGCAGGATAAGAATGTAATAGCATATGTGTCGCGCCAATTGAAGGTGTATGAGAGAAATTATCCAACGCATGATTTGGAGTTGGCAACGGTAGTATTTGCTCTTAAGATCTGGCGGCATTATCTCTATGGTGTTAAGTGTGATGTGTTTACTGATCATCGTAGTTTGCAGCATGTGTTCACTCCAAAGGATCTGAATTTGAGACAGCAAAGGTGGATGGAGTTAATCAAAGATTATGATGTGACCATTCAATACCATCTGGGTAAGGCTAATGTTATTGCAGACGCATTAAGTCGAAAAGCGGTGAGTATGGGTAGTTTAGCTTGCTTGAGTGTAACCAAGAGACCTTTGGTTAAGGAAATTCAGACCTTTGAGTCTAAGTTCATGCAGTTGGGCATCTTAGAAAGAGGTGGGGTGTTAGCTAGAATTGAAGTTAGGGTCACGTTCATTGAGGAAATTAAGGCCAAATGATTTGAGGATGAAAATTTGAGTGATCTTAAAAAGAAGATTGTGATTGGTAAGGCACAAGAGACCACTCTTGATGCATAAGGTGTGTTCAATTTTAAAAGAAGGATTTGTGTTCCTCGAGTTGATGATTTGATTCAGAAATTGTTGACAGAATCTCATGGTTCGCGATATTCTATTCATCCGGGGGTGACCAAGATGTATCGAGATTTGAAGCGAATTTATTGGTGGCTGGGCATGAAGAAAGATATAGTGGAGTTTGTGGCCAAGTGTCAAAATTCCCAACAAGTAAAGTATGAAGATCAAAGGCCTACAGGTTTGCTTCAAAGAATGTCAATTCCGGAATGGAAGTGGGAAAGGATAGCCATGGATTTTGTGGTTGGTCTTCCCAAGACTTTGGGGAAGTTTAATTTTATTTGGGTAGTGGTTGACAGATTGACTAAGTCAGCCCATTTTATTCCGGTAATAATAGATTATAATGTTGAACAATTGTCTAGAGTCTATGTGAAAGAGATATTGAGGTTGCATGGGGTGCCCCTTTCTATCATCTCATATCGTGGTACCCAATTCACATCCAAGTTTTGGAGGAAGTTACATGATGTATTGGGCACACAACTCAGTTTAGTACAACCTTCCATCCACAGACAGACGGGCAGTCATAGAGGACTATTCAAGTGTTAGAAGACATGTTGAGGGCATGTGTGATTGATTTTGGAGGACATTGGGATAAGTTCATACCTTTGTGTGAGTTCTCCTATAATAATAGTTATCACTCCAGCATAGATGTGGCACCATTTGAGGCACTCTATGGGAGGGGATGTAAATCACCCATAAGATGGTTTGAGACTGGATACGTGAAACCATTGGAGGTCGATTAAGTGAAGGATGCTCAAGATAAGGTGAGGAGTATTCAAACTAAGCTTATAGCAGCACAGAGTAGACATAAGAAGTATGCGGATCATAAGGTAAGAGATATGACATTTCAAACTGGTGAGAATGTTCTTCTTAAGGTATCACCCATGAAAGGGGTGATGAGATTTGGCAAGAAGGGCAAGTTAAGTCCGCGTTACATTGGTCTTTTTGAGATTCTTGAATGTGTAGGACCCGTGGCCTATAGATTGGCTTTACCTCCTAACCTATCGAGAGTTCATCTGGTATTTCATGTGTCCGTATTGAAGAGATATCATGGTGACAGAGATTATATCATTAACTGAGACTCGATTGTGTTAGACAAGGACTTACAATATAAGGAGGAACCGATTGTAATTCTTGATCGTGACGTGCGCAAGCTGAGGACCAAAGAGATTAAGTCCATGAAGGTTCAATGGAAGTATCGTCCAGTTGACGAAGCTACTTGGGAAATCAAGAGGGCATGCGAGACAAGTATCCCCAATTGTTCGTCGAATCAGGTACTACTTCATTCTTTCCCTAGCCTATTTTCCTAAGTTTGTCACTCAGGGATGAGTGATGGGTAAATTGGTATCTATTGTAATGACCGTTTTCTGTCGTTATAGAAAAGCCAACGGAGAAAAATATTGGGTCGGAAAACTTTTTTGGAGTAACTTTAGATTTCTCAACCTAGTCCAGATTTGGATGAAATCGGAGTCACTAAGGTCTAGAGAAATCTGGTAGAAATTGGGTGATTTAATTATAATTTTGATTGCATGAGTAGATAGCTAACGCGTTAAGGAATTCGTTTGACTTTACGGAAGTGAATTTGGTTGAGTAGAACTCCCGAAACTGACTTTGGCGTGAATGGTATTTTCTGAGCATCGTTATTTAAAGGTGTGTTGTGAAAAGGGGATTTTGGAATTATTAAAATAGCTCATTGTCTCGTACAAGCCGCCTTGGCGGTGGATTTGGTCGTTCTGGCGGTGCCGTTGTAGCGGAGTGGGTGCCGTTGTGGCGGGCCAGACGCGACTTAAAGTCGTAAATAAACCCTAAAATGACTTTATTCTACACTTTTCGACTTTGAGAGCTAGGAGACGACCCCATACGAATTTTGACCATTTTTCACCATTCTTGAGGCTAAAGGTAAGATTTTAACTCCCTGAATCCATTTTTCGATCCGTAGAACGTAATCTAATGGGTAAATATCGATGGGGGAGGCTTTTGATCTAAAATCTACGGTGGAAACAACCCTAAACTGGATAATTGGGATCATGTGTTGACCTAGGATTTGTTAGAATTGTTAGTAATCCGGGTAATTAGTGGTTGTTTATTGATTCTCGTATTATATTGATTGTTTGTAGACCAAGAACAAGCGAAACGAATCCGAAAAGGGATGGATCAAGTTTCTTAGGGTTTCAAGCTTGTTTCGAGGTAGGTGATGGTTGTTATTCTATGATTGTGTGATGTATATTTTTCTTGCTTCATTATGATATGTGTATGTATGTGGATGTTGCATTATTGATCACACTTGTTGTAAATGAGGATGTATGATTGTTGAATGTCATTGAATCATGAATCAATTTTATGATTATGAGAATGTACTTATGGTTGTGATTGTGGTGTGTTGGATGGATCGGTTGCCACGTTCCAGTATAAATATGGGATCGGTTGCCACATTCCAGTATAACTATTGGATTGGGTACCACGTTCTGGTATGCTAACAATTTGGATTTTGGTTCTATGAGAGAACCAATGACTTTATATAACTGTGATATTTGAGATTCGTGAACTGTTCGTTGTTGTAAATGATGATGATATTGTATATGTTCGGTATTTGTATGTTATTATAATGTTGAATTGACTTGCTTATGTTGCACTTAGTGGGATAGCTGTGTGATCCTACCAGTACAGTATGGTTGTGTTCTGATAGTGCTTTTGCTCTTATTTTTGTTGAGTACAGGGCATCTTCAGGCGGCTATTGACAGATCTCGCTTAGAAGATCAGTGATCGCCGATCGAATTCAAGGGTGAGTCAGTTCTTCCAGGCTGCCATGAGTTCTCTTTCTGTCTATGTCCAGATTTCGGACTTAGATTTTCTAGTTGGTTATTAGTTCGTTAGTTTGGGGTTGTAACCCTTCTTGTTTAGACTTTGGTTCATTATTAGAGTTTTGATACATTGACTTTCAGGTTCTAGGTGTATTTTCCGCATTGTTTAGTTGTTAGATTTTTTGGAAGTTTATGGGAACTTCAGTCTCTAGCTATTTCACTTGCTTCCGTAACTTAAATGCTTTAGTTTTGGTTTAGTTGCTTGGTTTGGGTTGTTGCAGTGGTTCTTTCATCGGAGGGTTAGTGTGGTTGTCAATCACGACGGTCTGGATCGTGACAATATTGCAATTTCTTTATTTTCTTATATCATTTAAATATAGAAAATATGATTGTGCGAAGCACGGTTTGACTAACTAGAAATAGATAAGTTTCTAAAATATCCTTGTTGTCTACACTCCAGTTCCAAATTCCTTAGCCCATTATAATATGAAATCTACTGCGGTAAGAATTATTTAATTTATTTAGAATGTTTTATATCATGATCTCTATTTATTCTTTATTTATAAGTGAAATAACTCAATAATATCTTTCATTTAAATTGAAAAAGATAAACAAACACATATATTATTGAATTAAGACGTCCTTTCCAATCCAATATATCTGTAATAATTGAGAATCTGATAGAGATAACAAAATAAATAGAATACTCGCATTATAAAATATTTTAAATTTTGATTAAATTTGACTTGTTCAAATTAATTAAATCAACCCCCAAATCCTAAATATACTCTGAAATAACAACAACTATACTGATTTTGGAGAGACATCTGATTGAAGTGTTGATTGCATCCGTACGACAAGAGTGGAGGGTTTGAGTAGTATAATTGAATATGACTACATTGACAAAATAAATGAATCAACAAGCAAATTCAACAACAATATTAAAAGACAGAATTCTTTTTGAATTGTTGGAGAATATTTGAAGGCAAATGATGATTGTTGAAAATTGGTGCATGAACCAATTTATAATGTCAAATAAGAGGTAGTTTTCAAGGATAAAGGTAAATTTTAAAATCGTAATGAGGAGTTGTAATTGATTACAAATTCAAAAAGCTAACTGGTTAGGATATTAATTTGGATAAATATTATTTTTTTAAAACAAAAAAAATAAAAGGAAAAGGAAAAACGAACTTGTATTTTAGTTGCTAAGATGAAGAAGGCCAAAAAATCATGTTCTTTGTTGCCTACATTTTAGTGGAAACAACTTCTTTGCAATTTAAATTTATTAAGTATTATTATTAGACGTGTTGGGCAGTTATGATTACATCCGTATTTTCAATTTTTTTAAGTGTTTTCTATTTTTATTTTTAATTTCTATTTTTTAAAATATATAGATTTAATAATTCATAAATTTTGTTTTTTATGGTGCTGACACGTGTAACGTTTTCCCCCTCGTACACTAATATATATATATATGCTAATTTTTGTAGCAATATTTATGTATTTGTATACATAAACTATGTTCAAGTCCATATTAGTGCTAAATTCACACAGAATGTCGAAATGATGAAAAGTAATACCTGAACTCTAAAGATCAACCTAGTAATTATTGTAAGTAATTAGAGTTTTGAGGATTTTTTAAAATTATATTTATCAGGTTTTTAAAAATCTAAAAACCATTAAAAAACGTGAGAAAAAAATTATATTACCTTGTGAGCGCTTGGTATTGACCAATGTCATGACCCGAGCCTACACCCTAGACGTGACCGACACTCAAAAACAATTGTTGGTCCCCAAGCGAACCCTCATCGTGGCCGACTACAAGTCGAAGACTAACTTGAGCATATATAAGCAACAAATTGAAAGAAACGTTTAAAAACAGTTTATTGAATCTCAAAACTTTGTTGAATATACTTAGTATGAAACATTAGTTTTAAATAAAATATCTGAAACTAAAAGACTCTCCAAAACTGTCTATCTATGAAGCCTCTACTATTAAGGAAGGATGCCTTGACAAGACCCACTGATGAGTCCATAAATTGGACTCATTTAGGGCTTTATTTTAATGGAAATAGTGTCCTCGAATGCTTGTTTTATCTCAATACCTGATTAGAATGTTGAAGTTTCAGGTATTTGAAGTTTTAGTGGAAGCATGGACACTTAGGCGCAAAACGGAGCAAATAGGGCTGAGGGTTGAAAAGAACAAGAAATGGAGTCTTGCGAATCGCCGAGTTTAACTTGGCGAGTCGCCGAAACGACATGAACCGCCCTTCGTTCCAGTACGCAAAGCCTTGAAGAAAGTGGATCAAAAGGCGAAGAAAGGAGCAGTCGGCGAGTCGCCGATCAGTTCCGCAAAGCAGTACTATACCGCCCAATGATCCAGAATGCGAGGATGCAAAAGGAAATACACTGATGGCGATGAGCTGACCAAAAGGCGGATCACCGAGTTCATCGGCGATCTCGACTAATGTCGCCGAATAATCCTCCGCAACACAATCTGTGAAAACAATAAATACTACTTAGAATTTTAGAACAGAGGGAGTGAAAACATTTTTAATATAGTAATTTTTCACTTTAGAACATATTCTAGCTTATATTTTTCTCTCAAGTTTGGAGAGGGTTTTGTGGAGACTTGAAGAAATGAGCTCTTCTTCCCCAAGTTGGAAGTGGGTCTTCTCTATTCACTTTCCTTTGCTTAATTCAAGGTTTAATTTCTTATACCCAGTTGATTTCATTATCATGTTAGGTATAATTTCTTATTTCTTTATGTGTAGCTAAAAACCCCCATTCTTGGGGTGTGATTTAGCAAATATGGGTTGATATTCTTGTTGGGTCTTGCTTGTTGATGGGTTAGATGTATTGTAATGGTGATTCACCTAGTGGTTGTGGTTTAATCTAAAGGGTTTGTAGTTGCAAATACAAATCCACCCATGTGTTTTCGGCTTGCCCGAGAGGGAAGTCGCGAAACCAAAACCACTAGACTGATGGCCTAAGAAGTGGATCGACATGAGGTCAGCCCGAGAGGGTGAGCCCTAGTCCCATATCCTAACACTCAGCTCGAGAGAGTGAGTGGGGTAAGGCGTAGGCTGGTCTTCATGCGGCAAATGGGTGTTTGAGAGGAATGCATTTGAAATGGGGTAAGTTGCCCGAGAGGGAACTTATTTCCATTTAAAGCTTAACCTAGTCACTATTATTTTGCAAATCTCTAATCGAAAGCATGTACCCAACAATTTATCTCAACTTGTATTGCGGTCACATCTCAAGAACTTTTCCCCATACTTGATTTTCTTGTTTATATTGTCGTTTTAGTACTAGTTACAAAAAACCCCTTTGATATTTGACACTTTGGTGTCACCTCCTTTAATTTACAATGTCTTTTATCGCAAATGTCTTTTACTACGACTAATTTGAATGAAATTCTAATTGGTTATTAATTCTCAAAACCGCTCCCTTGGGACACGATCCCAACCCTCTGTTGGGTTACTATATTATCGACGATCGTAAACACTCATATCGTAGGATAGTGTCATTGGTCATGATAAGCATCACCCACCACCTCAAAACTACCAACTGGAAAGTAACTGTGAAGTCCTCTGGAATACAAGGAGGCTCACCAAAGCAAACTGGAGTGTAGAGTGATCTCAACGAAGCACCTGTTGATAATCATGAACACCTATATCTGCATCATAAAAGGATGCAGGTCGAATGATATCAGTACATGAAATGTACGAGTATGTAATATGGCTGAGTAAACACATAACTGAACAGAATGACTGGAAGCAACTCAACTGAATCAATACATGAACATGAAGTGAAAACTATTTAAGCTTTACAATAAAATATACAATGAAGGCAACATGAAAATAATATACGTCACTTGTGAGGAGTTTTCTCTAACCGACAAAAATTACCATGAGCCTAGCAATGATACAACGTCCCGCTGCACGTTGCAAGGGCCCATCATATACCTTACATGGGGTATAGGATGATATCGTGACTATGGATCCTATAATACCCCAGGAAAATTTTCGAACTAAGACTCGAACCGTTCTTGGTAGTGAGTGAGATTTTACCAAGGAATTAAAAAAATTCTTCAGTTTTAAGGTCACTAGATGTAGCACCTTGAGTTCCAAAAAAGAACTAAATTGGAAATAGCAAAATCTGAAATTTTGCAAGTTAAGCTAAGAATGAGTTTTGGGTCGACTTCAAACGACCATAAATCCTAGCTCAAGATGATTTAGGTGTGCTACCAGATATTGTAGGAAAGATATTTGAATTATCTTTCCAACGCCACCGAGTTTTCTCAGTTTCCCATTCGTATGAGTGAGATATGTCCATTAGAAGTTGGGTTGTCTAGATAAGGAAAGTCAAAAACCAAATTTTAGAGGGGTATTTTGGTATTTTCCTTACCTAATCAGATTTAATTCATTTTTAGTAATGTAGGGGTTTAATCTGATTAGTTTCAGTTTTATAATCCTAAAATACTCCTAGGGTTTTAGTTGAGAGTTCAAGAAGAGAAAAGAAGAGGAGAAAAGAGAAAGGATCAAGGCGTTCGTCGAGGTCTTGAGTTTTATCGTGGATTTTCGCCATGGGTTTGATCCCTAAGAGGTATGTAAGCTTCAATAGTGTTGGGTTTGTTCACTCACACGCCAAACATGTTATTTTCAGCGTAATTTAACTCTCAAAAGTTGAAGGATTTAAATTCTTGATAGGTGTTCTTGAAGTTCATTCTAAATCTTGTTTTTTTTAGGTTTTGATGATTTCTTGAGATGAAAGTGAATGTTTTTAGTGGATTAGTGTGTACTTAGGTTGGGTAATTGAATCTAAGGAAAACTTGAGAAAAGAAATCGATTAAAAGCGATTTAGGATAAGAATACGAGCGGCAAAATTCGTCGAACTTGGCCTGGGAAGAGGCTGGGGCGGCGCGCCCCAGATGCACCCAAGGGGCTGGGGAGGTGCCCCTGCAGTGCGCCCATATGCAGCCTCTGAAGTTTGGGGTTGGCTCCTCATGCCCGAAATGCGCCAGGGTCGCCTGCCCCCACTCATTTTCCATCGGTTGTCCCGTTTAAGCTCCTTTAAGAGTTCTTCTGAACATTTTGAGAGAGTCCTTTTGAGAAGTCTTCTACAATTTCTAATAACTTGTTTCAAGACTCAAGTAAGTGAGCATGAGAGTGAGTAGAATGTATTCATGAGTCTACACTATCATCTAGATCCTTCATATCATGAATCATAACTCTTGAATTCATAATTCACTTTGAAGAGAGAGTTAAAAGTAGAGTTGAAGAAAGCCTTTGAGTTCGATTGTGAACCCTTTGAGATCAACTATTGATTTGAACTAAGTTTTGATGAAGTAAGTAAGAGAATGAGAAGAGTCGTATACATGAGTTCCATGTAGTTATGTAGACCTTTGATTCGAGTCGTTCATGCCCATAATTCCGCATAAAATCCATAAATTGAGCATCATTGAGAGGAGTAGTATCTTCAAGTTCTAAGTCTTAAGTATTGAGTTCCTAATCCCCTTTGAGATTATATATCTAATCATGGGACTATTACATGTTACCCATGAAGTCCTTGAATTGAATTGTTCATGCTCATAATTCCGCATGAACCCTATAAGTCGAACAGTCTTGAGATGAGAAGTATCTTTGAGTCCTTGAGTTGAGTAGTTCATGCTCATAACTCCGCATGAACCCTCTGAGTTGAGCATTCTTGAAATGAGTAGTATCATTGAAGTTCTTGAGTTTCAAGTATTGAGTTCTATCTATGGTTATTATATTGAAAACCTTGTATTGAGTCGTTCACGTCCAGAATTCAACATGAACCATATTTTAAGAAGTCTTTTACAAATGCTTTAAACTTGTTTTAAGACTTGAGCATTGAGTTGAGTAAGAGTAAAAATGAAGTTCAATTTCTTCAAAAGATTATATGGGAACTAAGTATTACCAAAGAGAAAATATTTTCACATTTAAACAAGAAAAGAAAACCTTGATTTCCAAAGAGCTTTTGAGCTAGTTTTTTCAGAAAAGAGTAAATGCTTTCACAATTAAGCGAGAGAGGAAACTTTGATTTTCAAGATAGCCTTTGAGCTAAGTTTTGAGAAATTATCTCGAATCACAGAAAGAAGTATGTTTTTAAACATAAGAGCTAGTAACATATTTTGGGAGTAGTATTGAGCACCGATATGTGGGAGAGTTCAGACAACTCACAGTTCCCATAAACCATGTAGCCACCATGGGTAGAAAAGGGTCATACTTTTTAGATGATTCCTTAGTGCTTTTTAGCATAGACTAGTGGATCCACTTAGTAGTCAGGTTCTATACCCTCGGCAAGGTATAGGACGGCCCTGGCAACGTGAGGCAAAATACTGTATCATCACAATAGCTCTTCAGTGATGGTTGTCGGTTAGAGAAACTTCCACAAAGATATTTGTATTTTTATATACACAGAGTTTACTTGTATTTTCATATACAAACAGAGTTTATATTGTATCCTTGCATACAAATTGAGTATATTGTATTCTTAAATACATTGAGTTGCTTTCTATTATTTTAAAAGCTTTCCATAAATTGCATCTCTTATTTTTTCTTTATATTGAGTTGAGTATCCAGAGTTAGAGTACCAAGAGTCGAGTGTCTTATTATTGAGTTGAGCCTTATTTCACTAAGTTGAATATGAGTTGGATATCTTATCTTTGGGTGAGTATCTTATTCCTGAGTTGAGTTAGTTGAGTGAGTTGAGAAGAGGTAAGTATGTTTCCTTTTTATCAAGTTCAAGCTTATGTTGTGTTTTAGAATTCCCCTTACATGCTCGTACATTCCACGTACTGAACCATTTGGCCTGCATCATTTCATGATGCAGATTCAGGTATTCGGGATCATCAACAGGAGCTTAATTGATACCACATAAAGTTCGAGTTAGCTATGGT
The DNA here is from genome assembly GCA_029582685.1 of Solanum piurae. Lineage (NCBI taxonomy): Eukaryota > Viridiplantae > Streptophyta > Magnoliopsida > Solanales > Solanaceae > Solanum > Solanum piurae. The sequence continues at coordinate 65,704 of JAJOOO010079733.1, forward strand.
GAGCCTCCTTGCTTTCGGAGGATTTCATTTACTTTTCAGTTTTGTTAGGATGTCATGGGTCTTGTCCCGACTTCCATCTTTGTCATTTAGAGGCTTCATAGATAGACTGTAGAGTTTCAAAAGCCTGTTCATTTATTTTGTTAAATGTTTTAAAGACTTAAGTTGCCTATTTTGAGGCGAGTTGACTATATTATTTTTTTTCAGAGTTTTTCATTTGAGTTAAAGCTTTGTATTTAAGTTTCATGAATTTTTATTCAGTTTTAAGCTTTGTCTTGAGTTAGTCTTCCGCTTGTACTCAGCCAGGATGAGGTTCTCTTGGGGACCAGCAATGGTTCTCGAGTGTCAGCCACATCCAGGGTGTAGGCTCGGGTCGTGACAGATCCAACTATATGCCTTCTCTGGTGGTGAGTCGCATGAAGAATCAATGTTATCATATCCTACGCTGGCTACGTAGTTTTATGAGACTTCTGAGTTATAAAAGACTCTAACTCAACTCAATGCTCGATATTACTCTCAAAATAATTAATATAACTTTGTGATCAATTCACCCATTACAATGACTGGACTTCTTACATTACTTGAAATACTTTTCAAAACATAAGATGTGTTTACCTTCTTGAAAACACTCACTTAACCATTAAACTTTTTCTCAAAACTTAGTTTGAAACACAATGATTGGCTTTCAAAGACTCTGAAGACTTATAACTCAATTCGTAGGGTTCATGCGGAATTATGGACATGCACGACTCAATTTGAGGACCTCAATAACTCATGAATACAACTCTTTCTCAAAACCCATCTTTACTTCCTCAAAAAAAACTCAGTTAAAAATTCAAGTGTTGGCTTTAAAAAGTTTCTCAATATTTATAACTCAATTCACAGGGTTCATGCGGAATTATGGACATGAACGACTCAACTCAAGAATGTTAATGCATAACATATATCAATTCAATAATTAGGAGTAGACTTTCAAAAATAAATAGGAACTCGAGAACTCAAAATTAACTCATCTCAAGAATACTCAAATCTAGGGGTAGAATTCTAGATTACTCTTTTACTGATTTGAAAGTAGATGTAGGGCGTGAGGACGAACTAGTCCAACACTATGATAGCCTTACATACCTGGAAGAACAAGGTTCTTGAAGAATCTTGAGGAAAAATTTGATTTGAAGCCTTGAAATCCTAGGGTAAGTCTTTCTCCAAGAATTTTATAGAAAAATTCGTTTAGGGTTTTCTTCGAGGTAAAAAGATAAAAATGACATTTTTAATATTTTTCCCGTCGGCTAATTTGTCACAGCACTTTATCGGGTTACTAAAATGGTCATAACTTCTTACTCAAATTTGGATTGACGCAAAATTGGTGGCGTTGGAAAGAGGATTCAAATACTTTTAATTTGATAGGCTATGGGCCACGTAACTCTTTGTATTCTAAGAGATATGGTCGTTTGAAGTTGACTCATGTAAACTCTTACATCAAAACTTAATCGGTAAGGAAACTTTCAACTCAACTTTGTGCTAGGAGTTTTTAGTGACGTTAATTGATATCCAAAATCATTTTCATACTAAAAGATTTACCTTTACATATATGAGCAATTCAAGAATAACCCAATAAGACCTTATATGCAAATAAAGAATAGTTCGTGTTTTAGCTTAGAAATTTTCGGGGTGTTACAACCAACTTGTATTGTCACAAAACAAAAAGATTAAGGATGTGTTTGGTATGGAGGAAAATATTTTCCAATTATCCCATGTTTGGTTGGCTTAAATGTTTGGAAAATATTTTCCAAATCAACTTATTTTCCTCAAATTTAAGGAAAATGACTTCCCTTCCAAAATTAAGGAAAATATTTTCCAAAACTCTCCTCCTACTTCAAATTACAATTTATTTTGTCCCTACCCTCAAACCAGCCTCCCCCAACCACCCTCTCCCCCCCCCCAAAAAAAATTAAAGCTTATTTTTAAAAAATATTTTTAACTCTAATTTTTTTAACCCCACCCTCACCCCTAT
>JAJOOO010079734.1:0-24413 GCA_029582685.1 Solanum piurae
AGATTCATCATTTCTTACTTGGACTACTAAGAGGACTCGTTCAAAAATGGATTACACTATCAACACAGTCACTTCATCTGAAATGATCCCTACTTCATATGTCGCAACCAATCCTAGTGCATCGGTAGCAACAGAATCACCCATGGAAGTCATCGCTCGTCTAGAGCAACGAATTGGTGAACTAAACCTCCTGGTAACACAATACCAAGCTGCTTCTCAGAACTTACCACCTGAAGCTCGCCAAAAAAGGCCCATGCCACCTTCGTTTTCGACTTCAAGTGAGCTCAATCAAGGAGATCATTTTACCACCTTTCAGCAAACTCAAGGTGCTTCGCTCACTCATTCGACTCAAGATACTCCGCTTGTGTACACATTTGCTCCCCCAAAAGCTCCAACGGTAACACATCATGCTCCGCCAGTGTACACTTATGTCACTGCTCCACCTGTTACCAAGGCTCATGAGTTTCACCGCCAAGATGCTAATCACTATGTTGAAATTGAAAATGATACAAAATCAATTGATGCTGAAATGATGAATAGGAAGATGAAAAGCTTAGAAGATGCTATGAGAGGTCTTCGGGGGTTCGATAGTAGCCAGAGTGTGAGATACGAAGAGTTGTGCACATTTCCCGAAGTTGAGCTTCCATCCGGTTACAAGATTCCAAAGTTTGAAAAGTTCAGTGGATCAGGAAATCCTTTCTTTCACTTGAAAATTTACTGTGAAAAATTGATTGGCGTTGGAAACAACGAAGGGATAAGAATCAAGCTATTTAATCAAAGTCTGACTGGAAAAGCCTTGGAGTGGTACTCAATGCAAGATGTGACTAAATGGCGTACTTGGGATGATCTAGCGAATGCTTTTGTGGATCACTACAAGTTTCACGTTGAAATCGCTCCTGACAGGATCTCTATTACCAAGCTGAAACCAAAGTCGACTGAATGTTTTCGAGAATATGCCATTCGTTGGAGGGAAGAAGCTGCTAGGGTACACCCACCTATGGAGGAATCAGAAATGATCACCTACTTCATTCAAGCTCAAGACTCGGAATACTACGAGCGAATGGTGACAATGGGTGGAAAAACATTTGCTGAAGTTATCAAGGCTGGAGAAATGATTGAAGACGGTCTCAAGACTGGCCGAATAGCAAGTTACACCTCGTCTCAGTTTGCTAATAGGGCCTATCAAACCGGTTCCTTTGGAAAGAAAAAGGAGAAAGAGGTTATGATGGTAACGACTCGAGGAGCTACCTCATATAACCGACAACCACCTCCAGGCTATCCTAATTCACAATACTATGTTTGCAACAATCAAGCAACATTTCGTAGTCCACGACCAATGCAAAATCCTCGAAACAATGCACTTCGTCCCAATTTTGAGAAAAAGCCTCCCCGAGTCTTCACTCCATTGTGTGAGACACATACTCAACTTTTCGAGAGGTTGAAAGAGGCAGGAATACTGCATCCAGTGGAAGCCAAGACTGTGAATACTGCAGCCGATTGGTATGACCCAAATAAGCGTTGTGCTTATCATTCAGGAGTTGTTGGGCATGATACCGAGAAATGTATCACTCTGAAGCACAAAATTCAAGATTTGATCGACAACGAGGTGGTAAAACTTGCTCAAGCTCCACCAAATGTGAACAGTAATCCACTACCCAAGCACAAGGAGTAGTCATTGGCGTAACCAGTTGTTAAGAAGAAGCAAGTTTCCTGAAAGTCGCACTTTTGGCGTCTTTTAGTCTTGCATTTGGAGTTTGTTGTTTTATTTCCTTGTAATTGCACTTTTATCGCTTTGTTTCCTTTGTGATCGTTTGTTTGGTTTTGATTTGTAAGTGTCTTTTATTTGTGATGAACTACGTCTGACCTGAATTCTCAAGAATGAGATACGTAGGCGGCCTATGTCGGCTTCGGTCACGTTATCAAAAATATTTCAATTTATCTTTTGTTGGAACTACGTTTGACCTGATTCCTGCTCAACGGGATACGTAGGCGCCACACCGGCTCGGTCATATTCCCCGTAAGTTTTTCATTTCCTTTTACAATGAAAACTGGGCAGAATTTTGAGAAGATCTCAAAATTCGGTAGAAGATGAATTTTTCCAACAAGTCAAAATGAAGGATCCCTTCAGAGTTTCAACTGGGGCAGAATTTTTGAGATTCACTCCAAAATTCAACCAAAACCACAAAAAGTTTGAAGTTTATGATTATATTTTAAGCTGGGGCGGAATTTTTGAGGAGGTCCTCAAAAATTCCATCAAGCGACATTTCAAAACCAGACAAGTTTGTAATCCAAAAGGCAAAGGAGCATCAGGATGGCAAGGCAAAGCCAATATGAATCAGTCTCTCAAAACTAAGAATTTTTCTTTGGATGCAGGAACTACAAAGTTATATGACATCATTAGACCCACAGTGGCCTCGTCATAACTCAGATGATTTCTACTCTTACTCATCTTCTTTAATTTTCTTTCACTTTATTATGACTTACACATTCTCAATTTTACAAATGGAATAGCTTGGTACAATGGTGAAGACCATAAGATGTTATCCAGATCAATATAAGCTCAACAACTTCATCCTTAACTTATCTCCTATTATATCATTTACTTTGATAATTTTATTTGTTACTAACTCATGATTAAGTTTTGCAGGTATCATTACCAGAATTGAAGGAAAAATTTCAAAAGATGTTCTGAAGTTTTGAATGTTTGAATCAGATATTCACCAGAAAATGGCAGGAGCCAACATTTTTCAAATTCCATTATGAAGAAATCCTGACACCGAGGATCCAATCTAACAAGCTGACTCTTATCCTATACGTTATGTTGAGGAACTTTGTCCTTCATTGTTTCAAATCCATTGCCTTTTTTATGGCAAATCTTACGTCCTCTTTAAATTCTATTAAGTTTCAAGTTCGAACTACGTCAGACCTGATTTCTTGTTCCAGCAAGATACGTAGGCAATCCTATATAAGGATTCGGTTTTCTAACTGTTTCAAGCTACAGACCTTAGAAGAAACTGGGGCATGTTTTTGAATCAGTCATTCTTCATTTTTTATATATTATTTCAGCTAAGTACCATTGGACTGGAAACAAGGGCAACTGTTTGAAATAGTTCAAAGTTCTTAAAATCTCTGTTCAACTTCAAGTTTCAGATATTCTTTTTCAAGAAAATTCTCTCTTTAATAAGAGATTCATACTTAAAGTAGGGACTCGCTTTATGTGGCATCCCTAATCGGCCATTATTGCCTTGTTTCAACGTTAAGAGTTCTCAAAACGTTATTCCAAATTCTCGTGTTCTCTATGGCTACCAGATCATCATGACCCGTTCAAAAGTCTTGACATTTATTAATTTCTCTGTTCTTATCTAACAAATTTTCTATGAGCGTAGGGACGATAAAGTTTTAATGACAACTGGAGATATTACCAACTTCACAAACTACAAGAAGCTAATCAGATTACTCTGTGACAATCTTATTCTCTATTTTTGAGTGTCACTTCCTTCAACGTGACACCTTAAATTATTATTGGAGCGTCACTTCTTTTAACGTGACACGTTAAATTATTTATTGGAGCGTTACTTCCTTCAACGTGGCATGTTAAATTATTATTGGAACGTCACTTCCTTCAACGTGACATGTTAAATTATTATTGGAACGTCACTTATTTTAACGTGACACGTTAAATTATTTATTGGAGCGTCACTTCCTTTAACGTGTCATGTTAAATTATTATTGGAACTTCACTTCCTTCAACGTGACATGTTAAATTATTATTGGAATGTCACTTCCTTCAATGTGACACGTTAAATTATTTATTGGAGCGTCACTTCCTTCAACGTGGCATGTTAAATTATTATTGGAACGTCACTTCCTTCAACGTGACATGTTAAATTATTATTGGAACGTCACTTCCTTTAACGTGACACGTTAAATTATTATTGGAGCGTCACTTCCTTCAACGTGACACATTAAATTATTATTGGAGAGTCACTTCCTTCAACGTTACAAGTCAAATTATTATTGGAGCGTCACTTCCTTCAAAGTGACACATTATTATTATGTTGGGAAGTCACCTCCCTTCAAAGTGACACGTTATCTTATGTTATTAAATCATCACCTCGTTTAAATTGACACATACCTTTAGATCACCACTTCCTTCAAAAGCAATACACTTGAGATTAGATCGTCATTTCCTACAGTATGGCGTGTTAAACCAGGTTTGCACAAATTATATTTGTATTTATATTACATTTTTCTACTGACAATTTTCTCCAGACTTTGCAACACACGAAGTGGACTACGTCAAAAGAGGACGCAGCACAACGTGGAATTTTTCTTAGCAGCGAACTGGGACAAAGTCCAAAGAGGAATATCAAACTCTTAGGACGCGAGTTGAGGAACGACTTCCACCACAATCAAACCACATCCCTATCCAAGGCGTGTGGGTATTTTCTTGGGGTTTAACATTTCAGTTTCGCCTTCAGTGAAAATTACAACTCTCACCGAAGGCAAATTTTCAAATTCGAGTGACAATACCCTTAGAGTTTTGGGAAGTTATGTCCATGTAAGTTCTTATATATGGGTGTGAAGGGCCCCACATTCATAGTTGAGATGTTTGCAAGCCTCTTTTCCATGCTCAATTAACTTGTCGCTCATCCTTAAACTAAAGGTTATTTCTGCATAAGAGATTTCCTTTCCAATTGATTGAGTCGAACTACAAGCAGTTTAATTCCCAAAGTTTAGGGATATGTAGGCGGGCTCAATGTTGAAAACTTGACTTTACTCCAACAATTCTGTCATCACTCCGTTCAAGAGATTTTCGGTCTCTCCATACTTCGACACTGGAATAGCTTTTGCATTCTTTCAAAATTGTGCGTTAAATCAAGCGTCTTTCGAACTACAAGTGGCCTGAGTTCTCATGTAACTGAGATAAGTAGGAAATCCGATACTAGGGTCCGACCATTATTCCTCTGAGTTCTTACCGTTCGCCATTCCAAAGAGATAAATTAGTGGTCGGACAAAATTGGATTCGTCAATTTCATTTGCCTCGAATCTCCTTCATCGATCCTAAGCAAACGAGGGGCAGTTGTTGACACCCAATTTTGACCCTCCACAATTTAGTTAATTTTCAAGCTTCTCAAATTTCAAACAATTTGAAATGATTATTTTCGTAAATCAAAATACTTTAAAAAATTATTTTCAAGGCACTTTTTGCCATTTTTCATATAGATTATATAATACTTAAAATATAGAGATTTATATAATTTTCACTTTGAATAAACATGTAGAAGGTCGTTTTTACTAAAAATGGGTTTCTAATTAAATATGCATTTTATTTCCTTAAAAATGATTAATTCACATATTGGTTTTTTGCGTCAAAATAATTGTTTTATGTTGCAAGAGTTGAGAAGCTTAGTCTTTAATTAAATACGTAATTTATTTTTGCTTTCAATTTATTTAAGATATGGTAAGAGGACCAGTTCCTTAACCCATTTATTTTTCCTTAGCTTTTCAATCCAATTTTTGGCCCAGCATTCTTTAACCCAACCCGGCCCAATTCTTTTATCAACAAAGAGCCCAATTCTCTCTCACGTTAACAGCAACCAGCGACGTCAAAGACAGCGGCGTCCTAACGTCAACAGCGATACACAGATACAAACAATGATTCTGAAAGGGCATGAACTCACAGTGAAGCAGACGGAAAGTAGCAGCAGTTCACGGTGAATTGCAGGCGTGAGAAGACGCGTGAATCAGTACAGTACGTTGCGTTTTGTTGTCGTCTTCCTCCTTAGCCTCGACAATTCGTACGAGTTTTCAGCCCCCAGCAGCCTTGTCCTCGCCTTTCGTACGCGCAGGCCAGGTGGAGTAATCTCCTCGCCCTTTCGTCCTTATCCCTCAATCGGACGGTTTTCTTTGCTTAGCCGTTGAGCAATCGGTTAGAAATTGGTACGATTCCAGCTCACCCGAGCCTTATCCATTCAGAATTTTGAATTTTTCGGGATTCCCACATCGATTTTCATTTTTCAAATTCCTCCCAGAAGTTTCTCTATAAAAACTCCTTTCCTCTTACTGTTCAGGGGAGAGTTTTGGGGGAGGCGAAGAAAAGAGCACCCCACTAAGTTTTTGGGAGTTCTTGTTTTCGTCACTGAAATTCGATTGATTCGCGGCTATTTTGAGTCGGAGTGGTGTTGGAGTTCGTCACGTCCAGACTCGAGTTCCAGTCGCTGCCCAGAACCAGGTAACTCTTTCCTTTACTTTTTTTTTTTTTTTTTTTTAGTTTAATATGTTGATGTGTTATGTGTTGGAGCCGATTTAAGGCTAGTTATGTTTCCTAATATTTATATGCTGATGAATAATTTCTCGTTGAATGCCTAAGTATTAGTGATTTTACAAGTATTTCAGCAATGTTCTTTTATTCCTTGTGTGTTGTTTGAGTTTCCAATCCTAGCTTCTGGAGAAGTTACTGCTTGTTTTTATTTTTTTATTTTCAGATTCTTCTTTTAGTAAAAATGTGAAATCCTGTTTTGATTTAACAGAACATTTTGCTTGGTTGATTCTGGATCGCATCTGGTGATTAAAAACAACCTAAAAAAATGCCTTATTCTTGCTAACTCAACTGAATGGTTACTCCTTCATAGTTTCCTTAAGCATCTGTCTCACGGTCCATAAAATGGATGAAAATGTTAATGCTTGGAATTAACTGTTAGTTCTTCCTTTTCTTAACTTCAATTTTGTGTGTCTTTGTAGTAATTAGCCATGTCTTTGATGGTAGTTAGTATACTTCAAAGCATTTGTTTCATTAAGCTCAAGGGTGGGATGTCTAGTTTGCCCTCGGGATATATGATTCATGTTTCAAATTCAGTTTTTTCCTCTCACTTTCTATGTGCTAAAGCGTCTTAAGATAGCTATATATATGTATGTTTAATATTCTTGCTCTTCTTAGATGGTTACCTTAACTCCCTTTTTTAGGTACTCTTAAGTATGGTAAATATTTAATTGCCCTTTTCCTTATCTAATATTCTGATCTTCTTCTAGCTTAAATGTGATTGGAATTCATGATTGTATTTTTTTTATTATTATTTTTTTTATTCTTTTTGGTTTGAATGTGGAAGAATTGCGTTAGGTTTGGAAATTAATTGTCTTTCTCTGTTTCTGTTGATTTCTTTCATTGTTTGACATATCTAACTTGCATTATTATTTGTTGTTTGAGTTTGTTTACGTGTTGAACTAATGTTGGACCTCTCTTGTTAATTCGCTAATTTATATTTCACTCTTTTTCTGCGCATGAACACTCTCTCGTTGAGTCCAAACGGACTCCGCCTCTTGCATACTTTTCTTCTTTCCGAGTCAACCTCTACCAAGTTGAAAGAGAAGTAAATACATTGGAATTAAAGCCTGAAAACCAGCAGCAACAACAGCTCAAAAGAGCTGAAATAAAAGTGTTTTTCCGTTCAAATTGTCCGAAATTTGAACAGCTGAAATGAGGCAGAATTGCAGCAGTTTCAAAGGGCTGAAAATGGCTTTTTTTGGACTTAAAAAGTCTGAAAATAGCACCAGCAACAGCAAGCAAGAAGCAACAAGTGGACTTAAAATTGTCCAAGTTCTATTTGCACTTTGTTTTCATTATATTGTGATTTTGTGATAATTGCTCTTAACTTCTAACATTTATATTCTTAACTTAGATGAATCTTTGGAGGGATTTTTATTTCATATTTTATCGTTTGTTTACTTTAAAATTTTCAAATTTCCAAACCCATTTTAAGTTAGGCTTGTAGAATGACTTAAGAACCATTCATGTTCTTTCATAGTTATTGAAAAGCTTTAACTCCATGTTTATGAGTTTGAACTAACTATCTAGTTCAATTTTTTTTGAATAGAATAAAATTGTTAAGTTTTTTCTTAAAATAAATTAGTTGTCTTTTAATTCAACTTAAAACTTTGTACGAATGACTTAAGGATTTTCTATATCCTTTGTTAGTTGTTAAACAAGGTCCTTTAATCCATGTTTAGGAGTTTGGATTAATTGTATGGTTCAAAACTAGGCAATGGGTAAAAGTTTCAAGTTAGGTTTATTCTCGAGATTTTTACAAGTATCAAAATATTTTTTATCTAAGTTTCAAACAAGATTTTTATAAGTAACCCTTTTCCTTTTATAAAATTAGCCAAATTTTTCAATCCGTCGGTCAACCGCGTGTTAGCGGATTCTCTAAGATGCCTAAACCCTTCCTTAGAGAATTATTTGAACCCTTACCCGACTCTGGTTTTATTTAAAATATTTTCTTTCAAATTCCTTTTTAAAATGGTTTTCTTAATTTTTCCTAAAGAATTAAGTGGCGACTTCCAAATTATAAATTTTTCCAAAACTCAACAAAATTGTCAAAGTTGCGAAAATGGTTTCGAAACCTTAGTTTTCGAAATCGGGTCGTAACATTACTATCCATAAAAAAATATTTTTTTTCAAAAAATAAAATTTAAATTATTTTTCTTACCCCACTCCACCTCCTCCTCCACGTACCCCCTCCCCCAGTCCCCCATCCTTTTTTTAAAAAAAGTTCTTATATAAAATATTTTTTTAAAATTCATACTTCACCCTCCCCCTTCCAAACAAAAACCACCCCCACTTATCCCCCCTCCCCCAAAAAAAAGAAAATTAATATTATTTTATTTTAAAATAAAATAAAATTCTACCCCATCCTATTTAATCCTCCGCTCCTAATTTTTTATTTTTATTTTTACATTTTTCTCAGTTTGTGTTAGATATGTATGTACATATATTTTTAGAAAAAAATATTCTACTAGTGTACCAATATAACACAAATAAGTAAAAAATTAAAAAATGTCTTGCGGCGGCAAGTATAAATATTTTTGATATGTATATATCTAACACAAAATGAAAAAAAAAAATTGAAAGCGAAGGGTTAGATGGGATGGGTATAATTTTTTTTTTTTATAAAATAATATCTAAATTAGTATTGAGGGGGGGAGAAGTAAAAAAAATAATAAAAGAATTTTTTTTTAAAAAAAACTGAAAAAAATGGCCGGGGTGGGGGTGGTGAGAGGAAGTAATGGAGTGAGTATTTTACATTTTATAAAAAAAATATATATATATATTATTTTTTGGATAATAATTTTTAATTTTTAATTTTAATTAATACTAAAAAAAATTTAATTTTTGTTGAATGTTTGTCATGTGAAGTGTGATGTGATAATTTTTTAAAATAAAAGAGAAAGTGTATTACACACACCATGATGAGATTGGTATAAAAGAGAGAGGTGTGTTTCTCAAACTAAAAAGTGATAGTTTAGGTATGAAACTCACACTCTCAATAGTTTAGCTATGAAACTCAAAAAAAGATATAATTTAGACGTGTTTTTGAAACTTATCTCAATAAATAAACTAAAAAGTGATTTATGCAATTTTACTTATTTTCAATTTGCTTGATTTGAGGTTCCTCAAGTTTATCCCCAAAACATATCAATACAAGAAGACAGAACATAGCATACTGAAAATGATCAATTAACTTCACAGAATCCACTTGGCGTGACGGATCTGTTGAAGGAGGATATCCAGCACCCACGATCTGGCCTTGGAATAGGACTTGAAGCGAGAAGGATGGAGTATTTCTGAAGTCAAGTTTCGACGGAGAAGACGCCATATTGGGCGGTAAGTGGCGGAGCTGATGATGTACTAGTTACTAGATTCAGCCGTTGGCCGGTCGGAGAAAATAGAGCCTGGCTGGACTAAAGCTTGGTACCCTAAAGAGTGACTACCTACGTATATGGTAGGACGAGACCCAACATTGTACTATATTAGTTTAATGAATACAATATTTGAATACATTATATTATTTTTTATTATTACGTAATGTTACATATCTATAATTTAAATAATAAATTTATAAAAATAGAGCTTAGTTACGAAAAGTAAGATAAAGAATAAAATAAGATTATTAAATAATAAGTAATCAAAGACAAACTGATAAAAAAATATTAAAATAGCGATCAGATTACACCAATCGATCGTTATAAAAATGATTTTTTTATTATTACTTAACGATGAATTTAAATGATACGATACAATAAATTTAAGTAAGTATCACAACAAACATAATATTTTACTACTATATATAAGTGGCAAGAAGCATTTCTTTCAAGGACAATTTGGTTGTTTACTACTATATAATTTTACTTTTTATTATGCTTCTATTGTTTTTACAATTTACTTAGAAAGTTGTGTAGTACTCGAATTGTAAATCGGTCCCTTCTACTTTGTGAAGTTTCAATTAAATACTTAAACTCAAATAAAATAGAAATTTTAAATCCTTCTGTGAGCATGTGTTCCTCACTCAATCTGACATGGATGACAGTTGGTCAACAACCTACTAAATCTAATACTTTTTCACTATTCGTACAAGTTTGACGGAGTTAAGCTATATTGCTGGAATCTTTTTATCTCAATCAATGACATTATATTCACGTAAAAAAAAAGGCACGTCACATCCATCTCATTAATTTAATGATCACAATGATATTTTTTATATATTTATTTTATTTTACAAATAAGTACTTTAAAAAAAATTATTGTCACATTTTTGTTCTCAAGAACTCTAACCCCAAAAAGTTCATTAGTAATTTTATTTGAGCTTACAATTTCATCAAAAATGATACTGTCTATAGAAGAAAGCACTCAAACAATACTACTCCTAACATTAAACTTGACACCAAAAGGCTTGAAATGGAAAGAAAAGTCCGAACTTGAAAGAAGGAAAGATCAAGAAATAGTAAAAAAATTTAAAATTGTATTTATAATTTTTAAAAAGAGAGATGAAAAATTGTTCTTTGTTTTTTTTTTTTTTAAAAAAATTGCTTATGAAAAGATAAAAAGAAAGAATTAGTAGCAAGGAAATAGGTTAGCAGACTTTTTAGCAAAGTAAGGAAGCTTATTAGAATTAAATAATGATGCTCATATCCTATCCTGGTAGCAGCTCCGGTAGGTGCCAGACCTATTTTGCAAACCGATAAGGATGGAGAGGCAACTACTAAAATAATTTCACTATCAAGTACCAAGCTAGCGATGCTTGGAAATCTGAATGTTATCTCTAATGATGTAATTAGTAGTGATGCTAATACTACAACTACTGGAGAAGCTAACTCTATGGCTACTAATGGAGTACTACTGCAATGTTTTGATTATATATATGGTACCCTTTTCCACCAAAAAAAAAGAAGCAATAATCCTTCTTCAATATGCATACTCATTTCGATCTAACTTTTAATTTGGAGTTCTTTTTCTTCGTTTTTAATTATTTTTGTTGTTGGGTTTTTGAAATATACATAGTTTTCATTTGAAAATGAGGGAAAGTGGAATAGTTTAGGTTTTATTGTGAATTTACGTATGAAATCTTCAAATTTTTGAAATGTAATTTATGTATTTATAAACTACGAAAAAAGTACTATAAGTCACAATAATTGACAATTCAAAATATTTAAAAGATATATGAAAAATTTACGATAAAAAATTAACTTGTTTGAATCTCAAAATTAAAAAAGTGTCACATAAATTGAAACAGATGAAATAATTGATAGGCCTAATCCATTGGTGGCCCTCTAAAATTGCACCAAATTTCAATTAGACACCTCAATTGGGCGATGTTCATCTTAGACACCTCATGTAGGGTTCTGCTGTGTCATTTTGACACTTTTTTTAATATCAACAAAAATATATAATGTATGTGTTACACTCGCGAATGACATTTGTCATTTATACTAAACGTAATTTTTAAATTATTAATTTTGAATAAAAATAAAAACTGACCAATGAATTAAGGGAAAAAGGTTTGAATTATATCCAAACTTAAACCAAAATTGTTGTAACAATACCAAATTTTGGAAATGATCTTTTACCCCTGCACTATTTAATTGTGTATTTTAAAGGTATATATGTGCGCACGTGGACATCATAAACACTACACAATTATAAATAGTAATGTGTCCACGTGGACACATATATACCTTTAAAATACACTATTAAATAATGCAGGGGTAAAAGATCATACATAAAGTTTGGTATCGTAACAACAATTTCAGCCAGAATTAAAATATTTTTCAAACCCTTTTACCATGAATTAATGACACATCATATTTTCTCCAAATAATTACAAGATAAAAAAAAACTCAAATAAAAAAAAGCCCCGACCCCCGTCGTCTTCTCCACAGCCTTCCACAATCGCCTTCTTTAAACCCCCCCCCCCCCCTCGGTTGCTTCTCCAAACCTACCCCTGTTTCTGCGCATCATTTCATTACCAAAAAAAAACTCCAAATACTCCTCCCCGTTCTTGTCTTCTCCAAATTCCCCTATACCAAATACTGATGTATTAAGGATTCTTCGTTGATTTTGCTTATTGATTGTTACAAACACACGTGTTACAGGAAAGAGCAAAAGGAAATCTGATAAGCGAGCTACAGAATCTTCCACAGATGCAATGATGGAGTAAGAATAGCAAGAAGGGCATTAGAATCATTTGGTTGACTGCTTGATAGACAATGTCTATCTTTCTTCTTCTGTCCCAACGCCCTTAAAAGTTAACAATGGCTTGTAATCTACTTTTGTATTGTCTCGCTACTATAAAGGGAGAGGTGGGTTCTCGTAGTTTCTTTTTGTTAGTGATTATATGTTATGTATCATGCAATTTTGTGGATAGGATTGATTTTCTCGACTATAGATGTTCTGAAACAAGAGCTCGATAACTCGTGAAGAACAAGTTTGAATTAGTTATAAAAGTAAGGTTTTCCATGTTTTCTTATGTTTTTGTGTTTTGAGGATCTTTTGGTATTTGCATTAGAATGTTGTGTCAAAATCTATGTTTTAAACAATGAAGCTTTAGAAAACACTTACTAGTTCCAAAAAAATAGATGATGTTTGACTTCTTTTGAAGTGTGCATTTTGCTAATTAGATTGGACAGTAATTTTAATTCCTTCAACAAGAGTATAGAGAGAATGATCTCAGTGGTCGTTTGGCTGTTGGTTGGGAAGGAAATTATTCATGTATTAAAATTAGCATAATTAAGGGAAGGGAATTATTCATACATTAAAATTAGTATCATGTTTGAGTTACTTTTTATAAAATTTAGAAGGATAGAAGATGAATTCATTATAGATTATCCTACCTCCGTTCACTTTTAACTGTCATAGTTTTCTTTTTTAGAATCAAATATAAAAACTGACTAACATTTTATGATGTATTTTTTCATTATATTGATATGCAAAAAATTGCAATTTATAGTATTTTTCGTATAGTTTTTGAATATCTAAATTTTGTTTAAAATATCGAACTAATGTAATCTAATTTAACTTTGAAAATTAGACAAATTGACTTTCGAGAAGTGCAACCTGACAAATAAAAGTGAACGGAGGGAGTATATAAATAAAATATATTTATGATAAGCATTTAAATTCTTCTAATATAATAATCCGCTTCAACGTGCAAATTTAATGCAAAAAATTCACTAACTTCATCATTTCAACACCAAAATAAGAAGGGAATCACAGATCCCTTCATATAATTTGACGCAAATTATTATTTTTGTTTTTGAATTATTGATAGTTTTGAAAACACCCTTCTGTTTGACTAACTAAACTTAGATACAATCTTGGTATGCAATATGACATAGCAAGTGGTGTCAAATTCTTGTAAAAACATGAGATTGTTAATAAAAAATCAAAAATCGAGAGAAGTATTGATGACAAGAATTTAAGAGTGTATTTCAGTCATGTTGTAAGATCATGAATATATTTAAGTTCAATTAATCAAAGTAAAGAAATTTTTTAAGACCGTCAATAATTTGAAAACAAAACTAATAATTCATGACAACCTTCTCTTTATTTTATACCACCATAAACGCAATCAGGAGCAAACTATTAACTATCCGTTGGATCCATGTTAAAAGGAATACCACGTGACTTTCGTTGCATGGTGAATTGTGTTTGATTATTCTTTTCTTCTTTTGTTGCCTGCGCTTGCCGTATATGCACCCATATCCATGCACGCAAAACGAATAAAAGGATTAAAAAATCATCTCTTCGTTTTCAAAATATATATTTTGGGTAACTTTTTAATTTATATTTTTAACTTGACATTATTAAAATCACAAAAAAAAAAAAAAACTGATTCAAATTCTACTCAAATTTCAGCTTGATCGGAAGAAAGTAAAATAAATACACTAATGGAAAGCTGGTTTATGATCATCGTTACTATCTGTCTCGCTTTCTTTCTGAAATTTCTATTTAATACTACTATTATCATTTCCCCTAATTCCAATTCCAAAAAGAAACTCCCGCCAGGACCCTACATTTTTCCGGTGATCGGCAACTTATTATGGTCCACAGCCAAAGTGGAACCCATATTCCGTGACCTTAAGGATAAGTATGGTCCTCTCATAACTCTCAATATTGGTTCTAGTCCCACCATATACATTGCTAGTCACTCCTTAGACTACCAAGCTTTAATCCAACAAGGCTCTGTTTTCTCCGACAGGCCAACTGCTGGCAACACCGTCAGTAGTAACAACCGCATCGCCTCCGCCACTTACGGCCTTATATGGCGTCTTCTTATTGAGTCTAGTGACGTGGAAGTTAGTTAGATAGATGTAACTAACTTATTGTTACTTAATGAACAGTGTTAAAAGCATGTTGAATAGAGTTAGTTAGAATATACATTTAGCAGTTTATTTTAGCACTTGTATATAAGTAGCTTGTAATTCATTGATGTAAATAATAACGATGAATGGAATGCTTCCTTCTCCTTTCTCTGAAACTGTATTTCATCTCAATAAGCTGTTTCAATAGCTCAACTCTAAATCCATGGTAGCTGATTTTACATGGTATCAGAGCCACTGATCTATTCTTCCGCATAATTTTTTTTTCTTCGTTTCTCTTTCCTTTTCTCCTCTTCTTTTCATTCTGAGTACAACGATCGAAGATGCCTCAAACTCAAGCTGATATAACTCAAGTTCGAGTTGATTCAGCTATTGATCACAATGATCCATTATTTCTGCAACCTACAGATACTCCAGGTATCACTCTGATTACACTCCAACTGACTGGGACTGAAAATTACGCTTTGTGGAGCAGGTACATGAAGATTGCTCTCCTTGGTAAGAACAAGTTAGGGTTCGTTGATGGAAGCTGTGTAAAAGCTTCATATACTGGAGCATTACTCAATCGATGGGAACAATGTAATGCAATTATTCTATCTTGGATCATGAATGTGGTTTCAAAGGAGTTGATGACTGGAGTTGCATACGCATCAGATGCTCGGAGAATTTGGGAAAATCTAAAGGAGAAATTCGATAAGGAAAACAGTGTGAGGTCTTTTCATTTACACAAGGAAATTGCATTCCTTGCTCAAGGTAGTTCCGCATTTTCAGTCTACTTTTCAAGGCTCAACGATCTGTGAGATGAGTTTGATTGCTTGATTCCTCCACCAACATGCAACTGTGAAACCTCAAAAACCTTTACCGAGCATATTCAAAAACACAAAATTTTTCAATTTCTCACAGGCTTGAATGATTCATACTCTAGAGCAAAGAGTCAGATTCTCATGATGCAACCTCTACCTAGTCTAAATCAGATCTATGCTTTAGGTGCAAGAAGAGAGCCAACGGTCTCTTACTAATGTCATGCCATCTTTGGAAATCACTGAAACCACTACCCTGATGAGTAACAGATCTGCATCCAATAACAGATCCAGAAAATATGATCTGTTTTGTGACTATTGCAAAAAACCTGGACATACTAGAGCAGTTTGTAGAAGATTGCTCGCTCATTCTAATGATAGAAACCTTCAGTCTTCTAGAGGTTATCAATATGAAAAGAGAGATTATCAACCTGACAGGACTTATCAGGATCACAAACCAAAGGTGCCACATCAATTTTATCCTAAACCTGCAGTTAACTCTGTGACTGAGGAATCATCTTAGCAGCCCACACAAGATACTGCAACACCTCTTTTTTCACCTGAGCAATATTTCTAAATTCAGCAAATGATTCAAATAGGATCCATAGAGCTTGATACTGCTGCCATGGCTAATATAACTATTGTCACTCCTCCTGGTCCCTCTAACACTGCATCTAGCTCAGGTACTCCTCTGTCACTCCTCTCTCATTTAGAGCAGGTTCAGTGGGTTGTAGATACATGAGCTACTAACCACATGGTTTCAACATTAGATATCTTGACTGAGCCTCAACTATTGCCCAAAACTAGTCCAGTTTGCCTACCTAATGGTGAGCAATCCACCATTACACACAAAGGTAGTGTAAAAATATTGACCTCACACGAACTCACAGATGTTCTCTACATTCCCCAGTTCAAGTTCAACTTGTTGTCCGCCTCTAAACTCACTAAAGAATTACAATATTTGGTATTTTTTTATCCTGATTATTGTGTGTTTCAGGCACTTTGCAGTGGCAAGGTATTGGGGATTGGTAGAGAATCAGGTGGTTTATATCTTCTCAGTGATTTACCTCGGTCAATCTCTCATTCTACTCCTGCTACTACCAATGTTTTGTCTGCTGTCAAGGATACTGCAACACATAGTACCTGGCATAAAAGACTTGGACATATGCCCATTGGAGCTATATTGAAGATATTTAAATTTTTACATTGCAAAGTAGATAAATCTTGTAGTTTGTGCCTTGTGTGTCCTTTAGCTAGGCAAACCAAACTACCTTTCCTTCATAGCAATACTCACTTACATGCTATTTTTGAACTTTTATATGCTGATGTATGGGGACCTTATAGGGTACCAACCATTGATGGAAAGAGATATTTCCTGACTATTGTTGATGATTTCTTAAGATTGACTTGGTTGTTTCTTATGAATTCTAAAGAAGAAACTTGTTATCTGTTAAAGTCTTTTGTTTCTATTATTCATACCCAATTTGATGCTAAAGTTAAAGTTCTTAAAACTGATAATGGGTCAGAATTCATTAACTTCATTGTCCATGAGTTCCTTAATGCTTAGGGGATCATTCATCAAACCACTTATGTTTACACACCACAAAAAAATGGTGTGGTGGAGAGGAGACATAGATACATATTGGAGATAGCTAGGCCTTAAGGTTTGAGGCTGCTATTCCTATATTTTTTTGGGGTGATTGTGTTCTTACAGCTGTACATATCATCAATAGAATCCCATCATCTGTCCTAGGAAACAAATCTCTTTCTGAGATGTTTTTTAACATATCTGCTTACTTAGATCATTTTAAAGTCTTTGGTTGCCTAGCCTATGCAGTTAGTGTTGACAGGAAGGATAATTTTGCAGCCAGAGTTGTACCTGCTGTATTCTTGGGTTATTTTGCCACTAAGAAAGGGTATAAATTTTATGATTTGCATTCCAAAAGGGTTCTATTTAGCAGGGATGTACTATTCCATGAATCCATTTTTCCCTTCAAACATATGACTGCCAGTACAGATCCCACATTCTCTGTCATGGACTTTAAGGATGTTTTAGCAGATAATCCTCTCCCAGTTCAGATGCCTACAATCATTCCTACACCTCCCACACCACCAGAACCACTTGTTTCACCCCCATCAGTTAACTCTCTTAGGCAGTCACACAGGATTAAAGTTTCTCCAAAGTGGTTCACTGACTATGTGGCTAACACATGTACATACCTTATGTCCAATTACTTGAGCTATACCTCTATATCCCCTTCTATCACGACCCGATTTCTCGAATCATGATGACACCTACTATACCCTACCAGTAGGTAAGCCAACTCGAAACCCAGAACATCAAGCAATGAGTGTAAGGGTAGAAACTAGCGGAAACAATAAACTAAACAAGGACAACAAGGCGGCAGAAAACCAAAATAAATATATACAGAAATCCCTCCCAGAACCTAGAAGTCACTAGTACAGAGCTATCTAATAAAGAATACAAGTCCCAAAAGTGAACCACAACAGAGCGTGTCTCAAAGGCAACAAGACTAGCTAAAACAAAAGAAGGAGACAAGACAAACCCAAAACGCCAAGTGCTCGCCCTCGTCTCCGAATCACAGCTGCAAAAAGAGGCTGGAGCTACTCACCGCTGATAACTGGTACTGAGACCTGCATCATGAAATAGATGCAGAGCGTAGCATGCGCACCAACACAACAGGTACTCAGTAGGCATCATAGGCTGACTGAGCAAAAAGGGTAAAAATAATAAGAAATGATAGAATCTAGACACAGAAAGGTCAAAGCGGATATGAAAAGAAAGCACACGATCATACCAGAAACAAACTAAGTACAACTAAACTAAACCTAACTGGACCCCCATAAGCCCAGAAGGTACACTCGTGCGCAAGTTTAAATAAAACCTGAACGGACCCCCATAATCCCGACAGGTACACAGAAAATCTAAGTCTACTGAGAAAGAAGAAAACCGAGCTCCCAGCCCAAAGTAACTAAGATAATCCATCAGACTCCACCCAGCCAGCAGTGCACTCCAGCCCAGCTAGAAAGAGTGACCCCAAGGGGCACCCAACCAAACAGTCCACTCCCAGCCCTGCTAGAAAGAGGGACCCGTGAGTGAGGTAGATATCGCGAGTCGTTCTACCATACAGTCAGCTCCCAGCCCAGCTAGATAGAGCGACCCAGGGACACCCAGCCAGCAGCACACTCTCAGCCCAATTAGAAAGAGTGACCCAGGGACACCCATCCAGCAGCACACTCCCAGTCCAGCTAGAAAGAGAGGCCTGAGGGCGATCGCCGATATCACCGAGTTTACCCAGCCAACGATACGTTCCCAGCCCAGCAAGAAAGAACGACCCCGGGGGTGATGGTATCTCCAATAGGATCCAATCCAACAACAACCACCGTGGAACGCCGTCCACTCTAAGAAATCATAGAAAAGGCTCCAAGCCTATACTATCTCAATCTCACGCCTCTAGTGATGCACCAAACCTTCGAGAATGCGTCGGAACCGCATAATGAGAGGGAGAAGATACATACGTGCAACAAGCAGCGATAACGCCTAATCTAAGGCTCAAACTATCAGACTCAAGTCTGTTACTCCAGTCTACAAGGAGCTAAGTCAGCCGAACGACGTCGGCAGAAAGTCAAGGCTATCCAGCCCACATGGGTCATAAGTCTAAGGCAATGCTAGCCTAACCTAGACTAAGGACATCATGCTTACGGTTAAGGATGAACAAGGCATACAATACATAGCATACAATAACATTTAGCACATAAGCATGCAACTCTACTAAACCGGCTAACATGATACTACACCCGAAATATGGCCGATCGATTCTAGCAGGAGGTATCTAATCAAAGTAAAGTAGGAAACTGGTACCCACCCCTAATTCACTCCAATCGACATGCTTTTACACAATTAAGCTCCATCTAATAGAAAGGAAGCTATAGCCTACCTTAAGGCAGACCGCGAGCGCTCCAAATCACTTCTCCGGAGCTTTCCCTTTCCGAACGGCCTCAAAATGCTACCCCGCTATCAAAAATAGAGTCACAACGTTAGTACGGTCGTTTAGACACCAAAATCACAACAAACGGACACGAGTCAATTTTGGAGTCACAACGGGAATTCGTGGGACCCGCACCGAACTGTCTGAAATTGACTCCGTCAAGAGACCCTAAACAGCACCCCGAACTTGTGTTCCAAAAAGGAACACAATTAAAGGCTCAAAACACAGCAAAACCAACAAGCAAGAAAACCACACTTAATCAACTTAATAGAGACAGCAGCAGTCAAAACTCGAAATTAACGAGAATTGAAAAGTTCTCAGAACTCCTTGAACACTCTACGAGGAAGCCACAACAATTCTCAACATGTGGGACTTTGAATCACCCAAAACCGAGCTAAAATAAAAGAGATATGACCAAAACAAGAATGCCAAAAACAAATGCTCGAAAAAGGATACAGCAGTCAGGTTGACCTCGAACTACGTGCACCCAACAACTTCCGAACACTCTACAGCGAAGCCACCGAAAATATGAATCTCCCGCACTTCGAATCGCCTAAATCGGATGAAAGATGAGAGAGTTGAGAGGGTTTTAAGTTTTGGAAAATGTTGCTGATTTTCTGCATTTATAGCAGATTTTCTGCAATTTTGTCCCAAAATTAAAAACTCCGACGGGGTGCTCCGATCTCGTTCGGAACCCCGTGTACGCAAACGAGATATGCAATAATACCAAATTTTATATTCCGGACTCAACGGCGTAGTCAAAATTTCCAGCAGAGGTCATCTCGATAAAAAATGGGTCTCACTTCCGAAAGCCATTTTAAGTCAAAATCCACAAAAGGGCTCGGAAAGATATCAAAAACCTCGGGACACAAAAGAAGAGTCAATCTAGACCAAACTTGACATTCCGGAGCTAACCGCGTTGACGGAATTCTCATTCGAGCGCGTTTACTCAGAATGTTGACCAAAGTCAAACTTAGGCTTAAACTTAAAGTTAAAACGCCTAATCGCACTGACTCGCACTGAAAACCTCAGGAGTCATGATGACCATGCTACTAGCCTAAAATGACCTTTCCAGAGCTGATGGAATCGTCCGAATTGGATTCTGATGTCATCTTCTTGAACTTTTGATCGGAAATGATCGTTCAAGGTTCATAAGCTCCAAAAACACTAAAACTCGCACAATAACCAAACGAACAACCAGGTGACCGAACTGTCAGTCCCAGCAAGTCATAAATGACTTGGGGTCGCTACAGGAATGCTCTAAACGATACACAAAAGGCAAAACACAGAAATGACCAGGAGAGTCATTACACCTGCATACTCCAGTTGCTTGCTTGCTCATACCTCTGAGGTGGAGCCTAAGACTTACAATGAAGATGTTAGGGATGATCGGTGGATTCTTGAAATGCAGCAAGAAATCAATGCTCTTGAGGAGAATGGTACATGGGATATTATTGGTTTGCCTCCGAAAAAAAATGCAGTAGGTTGCAAATGGGTTTTTAAGATTAAATGTAAGGCTGATGGTCAAATTGAGAGGTTCAAAGCTCGGTTGGTTGCAAAGAGTTTTAATCAACAAGAAGGCCTTGATTATTTATAGACCTTTTCACATGTTGCTAAAATGGTGACTGTGAGGTCAATTCTTGTTGTTGCTGCCTCCAAACATTGGTACATTTTTCAAATGGATGTGTACAATGCTTTCCTTCAAGGTGATTTGGATGACGAAGTCTATATGCAGATTCCTTCTGGTTTCCACAAAGATTCTGCTCACAGAGTTTGCAAGCTCAAGAAATCTTTATATGGCTTGAAACAAGCTTCTCGACAATGGAACCTAAAACTCACTGTTGTCATATTGGACCTGGCTTTACTCAGAGCCATTTTGATTATTCTCTTTTCACCCTCACTACTGGTTCTGCTGTGACCATTGTATTGTTATATGTCGATGATCTTCTTCTTACTGGCTCTCATATTGATATTATTCAGTCTACTAAAATCAGTCTTCAACAAAAGTTCAAGATGAATGACTTAGGTGATCTGAAATTTTTTCTTGGTATTGAATTCTCTAGGAGTTCATCTGGAATTTTACTCAACCAAATGAAGTATGCCCTTGAATTGATTGTTGATTCAGGGCAAGGGGGAGCTAAGCCTGCTTCTACACCCCTTGACTTTAATCAAAGGCTCACTTCCCATGAGTTTGATGCAGCTGCAGGCAACACAACCGAGGACAAATTATTACCTGATCCAAGAAGTTATCAAAGGCTGATAGGCAGATTGCTATAGCTTACTACGACTAGACCTGATATTGCCTATACCATTCAAGTTCTAAGTCAATTTATGCATAATGGTGTAATCTATGATAGCTGATTTTACACTTCTCCGTTGAAACTTGACTTCAGAAATACTCAACCCTTGTCGCATCAAGTCCTATTCCAAGGCCAGATCGTGGGTGCTGGGTATCCTCCTTCAGCAACTCCGTCACTCCGCCCAAGTCGATTCTGTGAAGTTAATTGATCATTTTCAGCATGTTATGTTCTGTCTTCTTGTATTGATGTGTTTAAGGGATAAGCTTGAGGAAGCTGAAATTAAAAAAATTGATAATATGCAGCGCAACTTGATCCTGGGTTACCGACGATACAATTATATACTCAAATTGTTTCCTAGAATTGGAAAAATAATATTTAGAAATCGGCGGAAGAAACTCATTGAACTACAACGAGAGCAAGGGAATATTATCAGTCCTTTGATTGAAGCTGCACGAAGCAGGGCCAAAGAACAAAAGGCGGAGCATGGTGATGAATTAGTAGTGGCTTATGTGGATACATTGTTGAATTTGGAGTTGCCAGAGGAAAACAGAAAACTCAATGTTGGAGATATCGTAGCTCTTTGCAGTGAATTTTTAAGCGTCGAAACTGCTATGACGTCTAGTGCCTTACAGTGGGTTATGACCAACTTGGTAAAAAACCCTTTCATTCAGGAAAAACTATACCGAGAAATTGCGAGTGTAGTAGGAGAAAAACAGAGCAAGTTAACAATTGAAGAGGAAGATTTGCAAGAAATGCCCTACTTGAAAGCAGTAATATTAGAAGGTCTTAGACTACACCCACCCGGTCACTTTGTGCTTGCACACTCAGTGATGGAGGAACTTGAACTGGACGGCTACGTCATCCCAAAGAATGCCACCATCAATTTCATGGTTGCGGAAATGGGTTTAGACCCAAATGTGTGGGATGATCCGATGGAATTTAGGCCAGAGAGGTTCTTAGTGGAAGAATCAGCTGCAGGTAATTTTGATATAACATGACGTAGAGAGATTAAGATGATGCCATTCGGGGCAGAGAGGAGAATGTGTCCCGCCTATGCATTGGCCATGCTTCACTTGGAATACTTTTTCGCTAATTTGGTTTGGCATTTCCAATGGAATCCCGTCGAAGGAGATGATGTTGATCTCACGGAGAAGGTAGATATCGCCGTTATGATGAAGAATCCACTACAAGCTTGTATTTGCCCTAGAGTTAACTCTCTTTGAATTTGGTAATTGCTTCTTTTTGTTTGCATACTTCTCCATCTCGAGGTAGTAGTAAGATTGATCAAGGTAGTAGTAAGATTGATGTATACTCTACCTTTTCTGGACCATGTTATTGTTGTTCTTGTTCTTGTTGTTTATTGATGGACTTTTCTCCCACCAAGTTGGAGGAGAAACGATGAATAATGCCTTGTTGCAATATAAGCTTGTTTGAATGGCTGTAGTTTTATTATTTTAAATATAATATTTATTTTTGTATTGTTAGATTTTATTTTATTTTATGTATGATTTGATGTGGTCGCGTTATTACTTTTTTTTCCTTCCCATTTTGCCTTTGCTTATTTTGATAATCTTACTTTATATTTATCCTATTTTTTTTATATCAAAAAAAAGATGAAAATACTTAAATAGCTTGTTGCAACATCGTGTAGATTGTTGATGTGTAATATTGTACTCCCTTCGTTTCATAAAGAGTGACCTGGTTTGACTTGACACAGTTTTAGAAAATAAAGAAGACTTTTGAATCCTGTGGTCCTAAATTAAAGTTATGTCAAATGTATTAAATTGTCCTTCAATCTTGTGGCTTTCATGCCACGTGAAAAGCTGAAATTAAAATGTTACAAAAAAAGGAAAAATGTCATTCTTTTTTAAACAGACTAGAAAAGAAAGAAGGTCATTCTTTTTTAAACGGAGGGAGTAAACGTTAAAAAATGATAGCATCTATTTAAGTATTATAAATAATATAATACTGATGCAGTATTTTTGTCACGCCCCGAGCTACCCCCGAGACGCGGACACGGGACCTAGGACCACAAGTGATCCTAAGCTAACCCTGATGGCATGATCATGAGCATACTAAATATAATAAAATGATGCGGAAGCTAAATCATAAATAAAAATGAAGAGATGGGGAAGACCCATATACTATTACTGATATAAATAATAATTGATGAGTTTAATACAAAGAAGATATTAACTCAATACTAAGCTGAATCTAACTGTGTCTGAAATAAGCCTCTAAACTAACTAGAAATGTTGAGACATTCCCCAACTAGGTCTAGCAAAACTGAAACTAAAGACTAAAAGCGATTAAGATAAACATGTCACTAGTCCTCGAAGAATGAGGACTCACCACTGATGTTGCTGAACTGGAGATCGGGAATTGATCTAAGCGTGATCTGGATGCTGAGAACCTGAACCTACATCACGAGAAGATGTAGCGCACGTATGCGTCAGTAATTGAAAGGTACTGAGCATGCAGGATAGAATAAAGTTGAAATAATATCATAACTGAACAAAGCAAATAAGCAATGACATAATCTGATCATGATATAAATACTGAATGCTGAGATAACTGAATGCAGTGACCAATTTATAACATGCTGACTGAATACTGAATGAACTGTAAATGTGGTCAATGCAATAGAGTCT
>JAJOOO010079735.1:0-46542 GCA_029582685.1 Solanum piurae
TAATTGAATATAATTATTGGTTAAAGTAAAGTCTAAACCATTTTCCTCGTGGGATCGACCCCAACCTACAAGTTGGGTTCTTTACTTGATAATGATCGCTTATGCTTCTTTAGGGAGGTGTAATTTGAGCGTATCAGGCTCCAAGGTGGAAGAGGATTTAAATGGGTTTATACAAAAGGTTTATAAGACACTTTCTATCATGAGGGTAACTTCTATAGAGAAAGCGGAGCTAGCCGCTTATCAATTAAAAGATGTTTCCCAAATATGGTATGGCCGGTAGAGAGGGTCCTATAGAGTGGGAAGCATTTAAGTCGGCTTTCCTTGATAAGTTATTTCCTCAGGAGTTGAGGGAGGCTAAGTTGGAAATGTTCATCAATCTTAAGCAAGGTAACATGAGTGTCAAGGAGTATTTCTTGAAATTTACTCATTTGTCTAAGTATGCTCCATCCATAGTGTCAAACCCGAAGGATAAGATGAATAGGTTTTTGTTGGGTGTGTCCGACATGGTAGCCAAATAATGTCGTACGGAAATGATTGTTGATAACATGGATATCTCACACCTCATGATTCATGACGAACAAATGGAAGAAGAAAAACTCAAGGAAGAAAAATCTAGGGAGAAAAAGAGGTCTAGAATGGATGGTGATAAGTTCGTTCATGATGAGTCTGATGGACATGGTCATTCTAGGAATCGACAAAAGTTTTTTGGACAAGGCTTTTCTAACGCTCCTAAGCATAAGGATGAGAGGGTGTCTACTCCTAGTCCACAAGGGAAAAGTAATGAGTCAATATGGCCTACTTGTGCTAGGTGTGGTAAGAGGCTTGAGGGTAGGTGTTTAGCCGGTAGAGAAGGTTGCTATAGTAGTGGTGAGAGTGGCCACATGAAGAAAGATTGTCCAAAGGCAAAGACTACAAGAAGAGAGGGTAAGCAAGTTTCCTCTAGTAGTGAGGATGTGGAGCCTCAAAAGAAGAACATGTTTTATACTGTCCAATCTAGAGAAGATCAAGAGTGATCTCCTCATGTCCCTTCCGGTATGTGTTTTATGCTTTAGCAATTTTCTGGATTTTTTGTCTTTTGTGACTTGTTATGATGGACTTAAAGTTGTCTCGTGGATGAATGATGCTTCATTGTTTTTCCTTATGTTATGAATTATGTTTAGAAGAGCTTGAGTAGGCTTACTCCCAAGGGGGAGATAGTGTGCCTATCTAATAAGGTCATTTTGTGATTGTGTGTTGCCATGATTCCTTTTATGCTTGTTCATGAAAATGATTAGGACTTGTTAGAAATGACTTATATGCATTGTTTTCCTCATGTTGTAATGCATTGACTAGAGTTTCATATAGACTTCATGAGATGATTATATGAGCATGCCTTAGTTTTGGAGTGAAAGATTACTCCTTGAATAAATGACTTTTGTGAGTTAATTGCATTTAGACTCCATGAATGCGTGTTGAGAATGTTTTAGCTAGGAGATTTTAGTTCCTCCTTGAAAATGAATAGACATAGAATTTCATGCATTTTGGGTTGGTAGATATAGTTCCTACTCCCTTGAGTTGCATTGAGTATGTTTAACTTGGAGTTGAAGTTTTCCTCCTTGGTTGTGTGCATTTAGATGTATTGCATGCATGATGGGCTGCTAGTATCGAGTAGTTTCCTTTAAGAAGTGTTTACAATAGTCATTCGAGGATGAATTTTCCCAAGGGGGAGATATTGTAACACCCCGTAAACTAGTAGACCAAACTAGAGCCTCAAGCTAGGGTTCTAGAGTTTAATGTATGAGAATTAGAGTCGTAGATGAGACTTCCCGTGCATAGTATGAGAGGTTTAGAAGTTAAACATCAAGGTACGTGTTAGACCTCATAGTATAGAAGACCACCCAAGGTTTGGGTGAGGGTAGCAAGGGAAAGTGCCAAGGCAAGGGGATAAAGCATAAGCCAAAGGACCACAACCACCTTCACGACCAGTGGTCTTGACCACGGTTCGTGAAGGGGCTCGTGAAGTCCCCTTAGAAATGTGGGAGGCAAGGCTACTGCCCCAAGACCACGACCATCACCATGACTCATGGTCTTGGCCACGAATCGTGGGAGGTCTCATGGTCATGCCTTAGCCTCATGGGAGGCATGGCAAGTTGGGAAGGCTACTGGTCAAAGGACCACGGGCACCACCACGGGCCGTGGTGCCCTTGACGAGCCGTCAAAAAGGTCGTCGTCCCTGGGACGGGGCTTCCTAGTCAAGGGTCAAAATAGGAAATTCGTATTTAGTTAGTATTATATGGGGGTCGTTTGGCTTGGAATTTATACACCTATATAGACTATTTTAAGTCACTTACCACCCCAATTAAGTCGTTAGAATCAAAACCCCAAAAGCTCTCCCCTCTCAAATATTTCTCTCTGTAGAAAACTTCCATTGAAGAAGAAGCTAGAGTTTGAAGCTAAGGTCAAGAACAAACACTCCTTTGTTGAAGGCTTGTGCTAGGGTTTGAATAAGGTATGTTTAGATTTTCATCTATGGGTTATTCCACCCATAGAGTCCCCTAGAATTTCCCCAAAATTGTGAAGAAGAACCCCAATCTAACCTAGGGTTTCTTCCAATGAGTGGGTTTAGTTGGGTATGACTCCAATTGGTTGGATAATACTTATTTATGGTTGATTTAGTGTTGATTCATGATATTATGAAGAATTTATGTGAATTCCTTGGTTAACCCTAGAAATCAAAGTATGTGGATTTATGTCTTGGGAAGTGAAATTGATGATTCTTGATAGATTCTCTAGACTTGTCATCATGTATAGAACTTGTTCAAGAATATGAATATTAAAGCATGAATTGATACTAGATTTATGAATGTATGATAGACCATGAATTGTAGTGATTGAAATTGAGACTTTATGATGAATTATGCTTAGAATTGACTATGATTAAGGCTTGTGACTAATATGTCTTGTGACCTAGCCTAGTATGATGAATGTAGAGTAAAGCTTCAAAGTAGGACTTGAATTCATAATGTTGATCACTAGGGGTTATAGAATACACTACAAGAAAATCAGCCTCTAAGGAAGGGAAATCTAGTCCCTGAAAGTTCAAATCTGGTCCTAAATGAGCAAGTGAGACCAGAAAAGTCTGGTCGTCACTCGTCCTAGAAATTACCGTCGCTACTGGTCAATAAGGATGATTTCAAAAAGTTGTTCCCTGAATATTTTTGAGACGACAAAAAATATTGGTTATTAAATACTTTTAGAGACTGCATATCTAGTCTCAAATGGGCCATTGATACCTTGATATTTAGGTCGTTAAACCTCTTTTGTGACCTTCCGCAACCTATTCCTAGTAACTCTTTTGAGACAAGTGTGTTCTGGTCCTAGAATAACGTTAGAGACAATTAAAAATCTGCTCCCATTGTCCTAAAATTCCTTTAAGGACTAGCTTCAATTCTAGTCCTAGCTTATGATTTAGAGACGAGCAACAATATTAGCCCTAGATTGACTTTAGAGACAGTCACCATTGATCCTACAACCATTGATTATCACAAGAATCTAACAAATATCAAATTAATTACAACTATAAATCTTGATACAAAAGATGATATAGAAAGGGTTGCAGGGTGATAGAAATAAAAGAGTGCGATTGATTACAATAAATTTGTGAGCATCACATGATGTAAGTTTCAATATTTTCTTGATCAACAGAAAAACTTAGATAACATTCAAGGTTTTGCATAACGTTCATAGCTAAGTAAGAATGAGTTAGTCCATCTTCTAAGCTTGTATCTTCATTGAATAATGAACAAAAGTTGGGCAAAAAACTTAAAGTTTAGTCTTTGTCATGTGATATCCGCGAAAATCTACAAAATCTTCAAGAAATAAGAAAAAAATCTATTAGAAAAACTTTCAGATACATTAATCAACTTAGCAGAAAAGTGAAAAATAGAGAAACTGGCAGCAACTTGGCAGAAAAGTGTAAAACAGAGAAACTGGCAGCAACGTTATGTTGCAGCTGTGCAGGAAATTTTATGTTAAGTAGATATATACACCCGACACATACCAATAAGACTCTAGGCGCACGATAAATGTGAATTGCATGTCCAAGGGAGAGTTATCATAATGGAGAAACAAGATTTGAGGTAAACTAAGGAAGCCAGTCAAACTTTCCCCTCCCCTCAAAAACTCCGAACAACGAAGATCAAAGTAAATTCAAGGAACCTCAGAAAACCAGATACAATGTATTAACAGCTGCTAGAAGATCATACCATCAATACCCAATATATAATTGACAAATCTAACAAAGACGATATCTAACTAACAATGACACTTAAAAAGAAAGTACTTGTATTTCTGGAAAAAAAATGCAAAGCTAATACCAATCAACAATGCCTCAATACCAAACGAAGTTCGTATATAAATCCCAAATTAGATTGGAAGTTAATCCCTCCTTCAACATTGACTACACACATGGATACATATTGTGTTACTCGAACCCTCCAAGAATATAGTACTTTTGGAGGATCTTAATATTTTTGGGTTGTTATAGCAACATAGGATACATGCACTTATATGAATCTAAATCACATTGAATGAAGAAAAAAAAACAAAAAAGAGTCTAGCACAACAACACCAATTCCGAAGAGCAATGGAATAGATATAAGTAAGAAGACCCAAGGGTGCACATCGTCGAGCACAACAACACCAGTTCCTATACATGGGACTTGCAGAAGTAGCATGTAAGGCAGTAGATTCAAACAATCATGAGGGAACAAAGCAGATCAATTGGACATAAGTTAATTAAGCCGGATGAACAATAATTGGACAGAACACGGTAAAACAGAAAAGCTTGAAGCAGTGTTGCAGCAGTGCAGATTTTTTTTAAAAAAAAATGGTTTGTGCCGTTATGAAGAAAATGATAAAACAGAGAAACTGGCAGCAATGTTACGTGGCAACAATGATATGGTAAAACAGAGAAGCTGGCAGCAGTGTTTCAGCAGTGCAGAAAATTTAAAAATAAAGTTTTGCCGTTATGCAGAAAATGATAAACAGAGCCCATCACAATTAAAGAAAGTTGAGTAGTGAAGATATTCAAAAACATATCCCATCTCTACAGTCACTGACTCTAAACAAAATAAATAAAAAAGTCAAGTATACTGTTACTAACTTGTTCAGCTGAAAAAGCAATGGTCATTCAATTGAAACAGATGATGTTGGAGGTGGGACATGTGAATGCTGAGCAACGAAGAATTCTTTCATGTTCATTATTTCTTTCATCTTATCTTCTATGGTAGACAAGCGATCATTCAAAGATTTGTTTTCCTCATTCAAGGATTTGTTTTTCTTCATTCAAGGATTTGATATCTTCTCGAGTTGAACGTAACGCATACAATAATTCAGCCTTTGAAGAAGTTCCACCTTTCAAGTGTTTTGCCTTTACTCCACCCCCTAATCCAAATACATGGCTACGAGTTTGAGGTCCACAACATTTTTCAACAATCTCTATAATAGGTAGAGATGGATCTGCTTGAACAATTTCTTCGATTTGAGCCTACAAAATATATGAAAGAACATTTTCTATCATAACACATCAATTTCAAGTAATTAATATATTAAATTTACCAAACGCACAAGTTTTTCAATTGCTTCAGGTTCAACAAGCTTGTTATCTTTCTTACGAGTCTCAAAGAAAATAGTCGCCAAATCTGGTGGATTGCCATCTTTCCCTCCCTTTACATCAAAGTCAAACATGTCAAATAATACACACCTTGAAAAAAGTCTATTTCGAAAAAAATAATTTTATGATATTACCTTTTGATAGATAATCTCTCTAATAGGCTTGCTACCAATATGATGAAGCATCTTCAACTTAGCTTGATTTTTTGCATTCCTGCTGCTTCTTGCCTGTATTTGTTCAACAACAAGTTGCATTCTAGGAGGATAAACATAGAAAACGGGTGTGGGCCAAGACACCCAAAATCTTCCTAAGATGTTCAGTAGACTAGTAAAGTAGGGAAAACAAACTATAGAAAAGAGAAGCTAGCAAAGTAGACTACTAATTCAGTAGGCATACCTGAAAACTTTCAGAAGCAAAATGCTCCTTTACTAACCATTCCCATTCTTTTTTGTCTACTCCCGTTGGGACATTCCTAAGAGACTGTTGGATTGGCTTGTCCTTCACATATTTTGCATGCAAGTGTCCTCTCCATTTGTTCCATAACTCATTCATCCATCCCAAGATATGCTCACGATGATCATTCATATCAACACTCTCAAATTTATGCTACAACAATTAAAACATGAGTTGAGTTATTATCTACTAGCTTGATCTCTGTTTCTGAACAATTTGTTCCCAAATTATAAAAACACTCTAAGGTACTTAATTATAGGTTCTTTATCTATTACAATTGATTATCGATACTAGCTACTGTAGATATACTTCTGGAATAAGAAACATTAGCTATATGGAAAAAAATACACGACATATCAAGTAGCACTAAATAATATTAATCATGTGTATATTTATTACCTCAACGACTGCCCACATATGATTCAGCTTTTCTTGCTTAATATCATGCCACGATGATACTCCCAAGGGACAAATATTACGATCACGAACAATTTTTCCCAAGTGCCTTGAAAATAGATTGCTATTTGTTCCAACCGTTCGATTATTGTAAAAGGTTACTTTCAGCTTTTGTCCAATTTCAAGTGAAGCAACTTATTTGCACTTGTTGCTTCCTCTAACTTTTTTTACCTTTGTAGGATTAGATGAACCTACAATTGCATAATTTGATAAAAACTACAGCAATCAAACTCAATTCTGAAACGTAATATATGAATTTAAGATATCATACCTTTTTCAGTTGTTTGAGAGTGTTTCATCCTCTTTCTCAAGAACAATTCTTTTCATTTTTAGCATTTCTTGACTAGAGGAGAAGGTAGAATTCAATTTTGTGCTTTTAGAAGGAGTTTGCATATGTTGATTAGCACAAACATCACTCTTGTTAAAAGATCCCACCTCAGATTCAGAAAATCCTAAAGATGAGCTCAAAGATCCAGATCTTTTTTCTAGTCCCTTTCTTATAGCTGCTGGACGCACTAAACGTAATATAAAAGTTTATCAAAAAATTGAAAACATAATAGATGTGCAAAAAATACATGTTTGAAAAAATCTTACTTGTTTCAACTTCTTGGGTACGTTTCTTAACTTGAATAGAAGATGTAGGAAATGAAGTATTAATTTGCATGTTCTCTTTCTCATGAACCATGGAGTTCTTTTTAAGTCCTTGTCCTCTATCCTTCTCTATAGAACCTAAAAAAAATAGTCATTTGTTTGAGATTAAAATGTTTGAAGGGTGGGAACTTTTGAACTATATGATAGTTGTTCAGTCTGGATGCTCACTCCCATGGGACTGAGGCTACTAGAGATGATTTAGCTATTATGAAAGGTTGGGAAACTGTATGGTCAGTGAGAAACTTTCAGACATGTTCATCTGGGGAACAAGTCCATTAGTTTATACTGTCAAGACTCAAGACAGATGACCTACATAACATCAGTCAAAAATGCTCCTTAAAGTCATCTGCTTCAGTTGGACTGCTCTACATGAAGCCTGCCTCACTCAAGAGAACTTGTGCAGAAGATCCTTTGACATAGTTCACAAATGCTATATGTACCATCAACATATTGAAACAAATAAACACATTTTCCTCCATTGTGCAGTTGCTTCAGACATCTAGAGGATGTTTTTTTTTCTTTTCTAATTTTTTACTCAGCTGGGTGTTACCATGAAGCATCAAAGTTTGTTTGCTCACTGACAAGAAAGTTTGTAGGCTCAACTCAGTTTCCAAAAAGTTTCTCACTGACCATACAGTTTCCAAATCTGCCTAGGAAGCCAAGCATTTCACCCATTTCCCAGAAAAAGAAAATGAAACAACAGCCAATTTTCTATCTAAAAAAGAAAGTCATCAGAATAATACAAAATATCTTACCTGATTCAATTTCTTTGATGTACTTGTTAACTAGATCACTTGATTGAGGCAATAAACTCTTAGATGGCGTATTCCCTTTCTCACCCAAAAACTTAATACCTCGTCCCCTTCCCTTTCCTATAGCACCAGGCGCGACAAATGTATATCTGATAGTACTCTTCATATTAGAACCGACCTCATTTTCAGCTTTCAATGGTTTCTTCTTGAACCTGGAAAAAGAATCAAAAGTTGAAAATTGAACCTGAATAATATGTAACAATGTAGTTATAAAATAAATTGTTCCATCATACTGTTTAACAATGAATGGATTAATTCGTAAATAGATACTTCACCTCATTAGTTCTTTTTCTTTTCTTTTGTGAAGGATTATTTAACTCTACAATATCATCATCTATTTGTTCCACAATCTCATAGGAATCACGAGGTTGAGTCTTCCTCACTAATTTCCAACCTTTGTTGGAATTATCAATAGCATAAAATACTTGAGATGCTTGATCTGCTAAAACAAATGGCTCATTTGTTTTCAAAAATCTGGCCGGATTAACCCTCACAAAATCATACTCATCCTTTTTAACTCCTTTTATTTCATCATACACATCAAACCAATTACATCAAAATAAAACCACTCTTCTATTCATGACAAATTGCAACTCAATTATATCTGTTAAGACTCCATAGTAATCAAGGTTCTCACTATCTTCATCATTCTCACCTAATACAATAACACCACAATTTTAAGTCCTTAACTTTTTACCATAATCTTCTACATGAAATCTATATCCATTAACAACGTAACCATTAGAACGCGTCAAATATTTGGTGGGACCGCGTGAAAGTGAGAGTAGATCTTCCATGATACAACTATCATCTCCTTTATGCAATTGTGCGACCTATCAACAAGATTTCGTTGAATATTTTAGAATGACTATTACAATATTAGAATATAAAGTTTTATATTTATGTATTACTCACCTTATCTTTAAATCATTCAATAAATTGTCGGCTCCATTCTACATCAGAAAAGTGTCGAGCATTCTCATGAGTTTGTGCAAACTCTCTACAAAATTGAAGTGAGCCATAAGTCCTCATATAGAAAAGAAATTACCCTAAAAGAAATAATATTGAGATGATATGGAAGAACTCTTCATGCTTGAGATATGGTAAGACTTCATTACGATTCTTCAGTATGTATATGTGTGCTTGTTCTAATTCATCCGCTTCAAGCTCACATGGATCTTTAGCTCCCAGAGTTCTTCCAAGTTGACTAAAGATAGATAAACCGTCATTCAATTATTTTAAACCACCATCATAATTTTGATCAGGTCGATTGAATCTTGTGTCAACTTTATGCAAATACTTTAAACATAGTGTCATACATTCATTTGCAATGTATCCCTCTGCAATACAACCTTCTGGACATGCTCTATTACCAATGAGAGATTTCAAAAAAAATAACCATCGTTCCACAGGATACATCTATCGATAATGAATAGGTCTAGCAATCTTAGCTTCAGTAGCTAAATGAACAGGTAAGTGCTCCATGACATCAAAAAATGAAGGAGGGAAGACTTTTTCTAACTTGCAAAGTGTTATGGGTATTTGCGCTTCAATATGTTCCAAGTTATCAATTCTCAACTCCTTTGACCCAAGCACACTAAAAAATATAGATAATTCAATAAGTGGTTCACACACTTCTTTTGACAACATGCCACGAAGTGCAAGAGGGAGTAGATGTTGCAAGAGAACATGACAATCATGACTTTTCAATCCAGATATCTTGTGATCTTTCAAGTTCACACATTGAGAAATATTAGATGAAAAACCATCAGGAACCTTTAGATTCTTTAAGAAAAGGCATAATTTGTGCTTATCTTCTGGAGACAATGTGTAACATGCTGTTGGAACCTCAATCTTCTCCCCTTTTTGGATGGGGTGCAATTATGGCCTAATGTTCATCTCTTGCAAATCTAGTCGAGTTTTAATTGTGTCCTTGGTTTTTCCTTTGACATTCATGATTGTCCCCATGATATTATCACATATATTTTTTTCAATATGCATAACATCCAAATTATGTCGCAACAAGAGACACTTCCAATATGGAAGTTAAAAAAAGATACTTTTTTTTTCTTGTTCCAATTATCCTTTCGATTTTCATGTGATATCTTCTTTCTTTTCTTAGGATCCTTTGATAATTGTATCCCTTTAAGATCTTGTACCTGATTAAGTATCTCAATACCTGAACACATTTTTGGTGGGGGCCTTTTCTCAATTGTACCATCAAATGAGTCCTTATCATTTCTCTATTTGTGATTCTGAGAAAGATAACGTCGATGACCCATAAAACACTACTTCTTACCATTCGTCAATCGAATTGAGGAAGTGTCTTTATTGCAACATGGGCATGCCATTTTTCCCTTTGTACTCCATCCAGATAAATTTCCATATGCTGGAAAGTCATTGATTGTCCACAATAAAGAAGCATGTAATTTAAAATTTGTCTTAGTAGATGCATCATAGGTCTCAATACCAACTTCCCATAATTCCTTCAATTCCTCTATTAAAGGCTGAAGATATGTATCAATTGCATCTCCTGGACCATTTGGACCTGGAATAAGCATAGACAAAATAATTTTTTCTTGCTTCATACATAACCAATGTGGTAAATTATAAAGAATAAGAACCACATGCCAAATGCTATGTGAGGCTTTTGAATTCTGAAATGGTTGAAATCCATCACTAGCAAGTCCAAGTCGAACATTATGAGGCTCAGCCGTAAAAGAAGGATGAATTTCATCAAATGACTTCCATGCCATTGAATCAGTCGGATGCCTCATTATTCTATCATCAACTCTTTTATCCTTGTGCCATGTCATTAGAGTAGATGTCTTTCTAGACATAAACAACCTTTGAAGTCTAGGCTTTAAAGAAAAATAGCGTAAGCTCTTTAACGCTATCTTTTTACCTTTTTTATTCTTTGTTTCCCCGCTATGTGTATTTATTTTCCATCTTGATGCACCACAAACTTTGCAAGAATCAAGTAAGCTATCCTCTTTCCAGTATAATATGCAATCATTAGTACAACCATCAATATTGTTGTATAAAAGCCTGAGTTCTTGAATTATCTTCTTTGCTTCATAATATGAGTTTGGCAAATCGGCGCCATCAGGCAACAACTCCTCTTTCAACATTTTCAATAACATGCTACATGATGCATTACTCCAACGTCCCATACTTTTGATGTGAAGCAATTTGATCAAAGAAGAAAGCTTTGATGCTTTTGAATTTTTGTATAATGGCAACTCGAAATCCTTCAATAGGCTGTAAAAAAAAAAAAAATCATCATTTGGTTCCTCCTCAAGTAAATCATCACACTCAGTATGTGTAGTTCCTCCATCAAGATTAGGATATAAATCTCTCAACAGTTCTTCTACTTCATTTTCACTCTCACATTCTTCTACTTCATCACCATCTTCATCTTCTGATGTATAGATTCAGATACTAATTCTGACAATGGCTCACCCAAACGTTCTTCATGGTGATACCAAAAAGTATAATTGCGAATTATTCCATATACTATCAAATGTGTCTCAACTGTTTTATGAGTTCCTAAAGTTGTATTGTAACATTTGACACATGGACATCGTATTTCATATTCTTCTCCTATTTTTTGAAAAGCATAATCCAAAAACTTTTGCACTCCAACTAAGTAGATTTCATCGAGACGATTATCAACAAGTTCCATCCACTGCTTACTAGGTGCCATAACCTTTAAGAGTACATAAAAATATTTTAAAAAATAAAGAATAACAAAAATATTAAGATGCAAATAACTTGTTACGATCCGATACACACAATAGGGTTGAACTCTAAGGTTAGAAGGAAAGAACTAAGAAAATTAGAAATCGAAATATCCACCAAAACTATATATTACAACCTAGAGAAGAAATCAAAAAAGAGAATGTTACTAAATAGTTGATTTACTTGAATTTTCAAACAATACATACAGAAAGAATTAAGAAAATTACAAATCACAATTTCCCATGATAACTATATGTTACAACCTAGAGAAGCAATCAGAAAAGAGAATGTTATCCTATGTTCATATACACGCTACAAATTTTTTTGTACTTTCTGGAACACATAATCGCTAGAACACCACATGGAGTTAGCCCCACAAAATTCATAAGCAATACTTTCTGGAACACAAAAGTACCTCACACGTAGTTAGCCGCTGGAAATTCATATAGAATTAAATTCTAATGCAAAAAAAATAATTTTGTTCTTTTCAGGTTCATCGTGATGCTTCCTCTTTAAATTTGACGAAGTGACAATTAGATTGGTTAATGAAAGGGTAATATAATTGAACCAGACAGACAACAAACCTCTACTCCATTACAAAATGCAAGGTTTGGCCTTTTGCATCTACAAGGAGCTAAAACTATTCTCACATATTGATGTAGAAACTCGAGAATATGAGTCCTCCATTAGATTTAGATTCAACATGAAAAGTGGGACACAATAAATGTCAACACAAGTGATCAGAACATACATGCTCGAAGCTTATGCAAGTGCTGTTAGAAAGTCATTTGTTGTGATCACTTGGTTGTAGCAGAAAATAACTTCTTACAGCAAAAATAGTAAAATGAGAATGTTCATTCAGCAAGCAGTAAGGCTAGTTATTGGTTCAGATACTCAAAATCTTTACATACTATATCTTCAAAATTCTAAAATAACTAGTATAGAAATATCACACGCCCATGATTCTCTTGCTTAATAAGTTATATGGAAAAGGTATGGACCTTATAGATACAATACATTTGTTTGCGAGTCTCACCTCCTCTACTTAACCGAAGCATTACAATTGTGTAAGTATATCTTAATTTAAAAGTTACATGTAACAGGTCTAGTTCTTATTTCGCTCACAAAATATCAACATTGAAGACATAATATGCACTCTATACAAAATATGAATCTTCATCAGGCACATACAACAGTTAACAAAATCGACTCACTATTAAAAGATCAACCCAATAAGTGATTCACTGATTGTACATAAGAAAACATATCAGATTAAGAACCTTTTAACTTATCTAATGTTAGACAAGAGGAAGAACAAGAAGAAGAGTAACTTAAATAAAAAAATAAAAATACATCAATATAGTTTATGGAATTCGAAACAATAGAAACTTGATGAGAAGAAGAAGCAAACCTGTACGATCTGTTTCACGAGCAGCTGAGCAACAACTATACGATGAAGAAGACAGTTGTGATTGAGAATACTTTGATGTTAAGATTGGGTCGATCAGAAGTTGTATATAGTTGAGAAGAATAAATATCGATGGTTCGGATGCTATCGGAAGCTGCGACCAGCAGCCAAAGAGTTTTTTCCTTTTTATGTTTAATTACTTTTAGATTCAACATGAAAAGTGGGACACAATAAATGGAAACACAAGTGAGAACATACATGCTCGAAGCTTAATTATGCAAGTGATGTTAGAAAGTCATTTGTTGTTATCACCTGGTTGTAGCAGAAAATAACTTCTTACATCAATAGTAAAATGAGAATGTTCATTCAGTAAGCAGTAAGGCTAGTTATTGGTTCAGATACTCAAAACCTTTACATACTAAATCTGCAAAATTCTAAAATAACTAATATATAAATATCACACTCCCATATTTCTCTTGCTTAATAAGTTATATGGAAAAGGTATGGTATGGCCATTGTTTAGTATTTTTGTTTTGGGCTAATACTTGCCCCTGCTTGAAGGATGTGTACTAGATATGGTGATCTCAAGACCCTTTCAACTTAACTACCATTTGGGCCTATGTGTCCATAGTTTGAGATGTATACATTTTGAACTGTTTGAAATGTGAAATTCAGCTTTTGTGGTCCTGGTTTCCATTTAGGAACACAAAAACTTAGCAAGAGAAGCTGTGCGAAAATCTTGTGCTGCTGAAGAATGGGAAAACTGCTATCAACCCATTGTTACCTTTTCCTAAGAAAGTGTCTATAATTTTTATTGGTGGTAGCCATGCTGATAACTTAGGTTATATATTAATATGGCGGATGGACTATTGCATGGCAGGGTTTTAGTGGTAATGATGCTACAAGTGCTATGCTTTTTCTTTTGATGCGTTTCACAAGACCTCCAATACTACATGTAATGACTTACTATTAATTAGAGAATTTGTGAAATAATTTGATTTTATTATTTCTTGAATAATCTCCCCACCCACCACCCTAACAAGATAAATGGGAAAAGGAGAATGAGTATAGAAATTTCTCTCAGAAAATTTAGTTGAACTATACACAAATCATTTGGAAAATGTTATAAACTTAAAATCTACATAGGAAACTGCAGCAGGCTAAGTAACTACTGTCGTAATGCATAAAAAACCTTATAGATACAATACATTTGTTTGTGAGTCTCGCCTCCTCTACTTAACCGAAGCATTACAATTATGTAAGTATATCTTACTTTAAAAGTTACATGTAACAGGTCTAGTTCTTTTTTGGCTTGCAAAATATCAACATCGAACACAAAATATTCACTCTATACAAAAATATGCACTCTATACAAAATATGAATCTTCATCAGGCACATACAACAGTTAACAAAATTGAGTCACCATTAGAAACTCAACCCAATAAGTGATTCACTGATTGTACATATGAAAACAGGTCAGATTAAGAAACTTTTAACCAATCTAATGTTAGAAAAGAGGAAGAACAAGAGAAGAGTAACTTATATAAAACAATAAAAATCCATTAATATATATATAGTTTATGGAATTCAAAACAATATTAGAAACTTGATGAGAAGAAGAAGCAAACCTGTACGATTTTTTCCACCGAGCAGCTGAGCAACAACTATACGATGAAGAAGACAGAGCTGCGATTGAAAGTAGTTTGATGTTAAAATTGGGTCGATCAGACGTTGTATATAGTTGAGAAGAACAAAGATCGATGGGTCGAAGCTATCGGAAGCTGTGACCAGCAGCCAAAGAGTTTTTTCCTTTTTACGTTTAATTACTTTTAGAAAACAGAGGAGGGTTTTTTCCTTTTTGGCTAAAAAAACTGGCTCCTAAAATTTTGTGAAAAAATAAAAGTTTTTTTTAATACTTTAATTTAGTACTAAATTTTGGCTGGAAGTCGCTAAAATTTTCTATTAGAATTTGGGACCAGTTAATGTGTTATTTAGGGACCAGATTAAGTATCTTCACAATAGAATAAACAAATAAGGACCAGAATAAAATCTCGTCCCAATACATATATCTTTAGAGATGAAATTAGTAGCTCGTCCCTAAATGTTGGTCTTAAATAAGCATTTTTCTTGTAGTGATAAGTCTAATATGATGAGTAGCTTGCATATAAATGATACACTAGAGGTTAGACTTGTTGTGGAAGGCTTTTACCCACATGACCTATCTTGTACTATGTGAATGCTTGTACGTATAATGTGAAAGGTCTTCTCACATAGAATGGTTCTAGACTGAAGGGTTAATCACCTAAAATGACTCAAAGCATGTTAGAATAGAATAGCTAGAAGTTGTGACATATGATTCCTTCATGTATAGCTTGTTGAATAGCATGAGTTAGTAGTTCTCATGGTAGCTTGGGATT
Organism: Solanum piurae; assembly: GCA_029582685.1. Taxonomy (NCBI): domain Eukaryota; kingdom Viridiplantae; phylum Streptophyta; class Magnoliopsida; order Solanales; family Solanaceae; genus Solanum; species Solanum piurae. Next base: position 15,593 of record JAJOOO010079735.1, read on the forward strand.
GAGGAACTATACTCTCCTAAGGTTAGCTTGACTTAGCATTTGTGGGATGCTTTTCATGGTAGCTTGGATTAGCATTTATGGAATGCTCTTCATGATAGCTTGCATTAGTGTATGCATGGTAGCTTAGGATTGAGGATCTATACTCTCCTAAGGGTAGCTTGAACTAGCATTGTTAGACTGCCTTCATGGTAGTATGACTTGGTTAGGCCAAGACCATTTCATGGTAGCTTAGGATTGAGGATTCATATTCTCCTAATGATAGCCTAGGATTGAGGTCTTATACTCTCCTAAGGATAGCTTAGGATTGAGGATTCATATTCTCCTAATGATAGCCTAGGATTGAGGTCTTATACTCTCCTAAGGATAGCTTAGGGTTGAGGATTCATACTCCCCTAAGGGTAGCATGCATCATATTAGATGTTTGCATAGTAGCTAGATTTGAATACTTGTATTCTTCCTTGTATAGCTTGGTTTAAATGTTAGTGTGTTTTCCCTGGTAATTAGGTCTAGCCTAGTAGTGTGCTATTCTTTGATAGTCTAGAATAATAAATAGTAAGCATTGAATAAGCTAGCCTAAACAAATACTTAGTGTGAGTGGTAGTATGGAAAGTCATTTGTACATTGCACAAGTATGACTCTAAGCTACTTATGAAGTGTTCTCTTATGTGATGTATACTTAGCTTTGATTGTTTCTATAGTTGCCTTCCATTATATGATTTACTTAAGATGATAGTTCCTTGTCTTTATGAAGTAGGTCAAGAATGACACCTATGACTAGTATGCATGAATAGAGTGATGTCAAGATATGCTTAGTGCGAGTGGTATTATGGGATGTCATTCATGTATTGCACAAGTGTGCCTTGACGTTGCGTAGGAGTGTAGTGCTCTTATGACTTAAAATCCTAGGTCTTGACTATGAATGTGGATTATGCCCAAGAATGACCAAAAAGAGGTACTTATCTTGGATGGTATTATTGGATGCTATTCTTGCCTTGCACATGTATACTTTGAGGTGGCTTGTGAAGTATTTATCTTGTAATCTGATAGACTAAATGTTGAAGGATGTAAATGTGAAAGTCTAATTCAATATTATGCCATGAATATGATTTATCTCCTATGCTCATTAAATATGTCTTATGTTGACTTGTAATGATATGATGTTTATGTTGGAGAGTATGCTATGAATATGTTATTATCTCTTATGCTTATGTCTTATGTTGACTAACCATTTTGAGATGCTCTGATGATGTTGTGCTAGCTATCATACTTGGTACATTTTGTACTAACGCATATGTCCTACATTCTAATCAAATGTAGGGTTTCGGAGATTGAGTTCCTTTGAAAGCTATGTTTTACCTAAGGAGCAAGAAAAGTTGAAGATCTTGGTGAGTCCTCATAGCTTCGAGGACAAACCCATTATTCCTTTATGTCATTTCTTTATGTTTTAGACATTGTATGGGCTGCGTCCCAAGACTTTTATTCAAAGAGTTTAATAGATGGTTTGAGACAAAAGTTTAGAAAAGACTTCTACTTGTTTATGAAAATGTTTTCAATTGTATAGTTTTAAAGAAGTTTTAAATTTTTCATACTTTTCTATTATTTTATGTTATGATTATGCTAAGGGCTTGTATGAGACCCCTTCGGGGACAAGTACGCCATGTTACGTATAGGGGGTACCCCTAGGTCGTGACACTTAGGCTTTTCCATAGGCACACTAGGCAACCATCATTGTTGTCTTAGGTAGAGATAAGACAACGCATGACCCATTTGAGTCTCCAGTAGCTGAACAGAGATGGAATGAGAAGCAGTAATATGATTTAGCATTGAGATATTCTCTTTTATCTCTTTCAACACTTTGCCATGTTCTTCGACTTTGTGGAGAATGAGTGAGAGCATCTCTCTTACTTGTCCACCCTCATAGTCTTTGGGCTTTCTACGCTCGTGAGGGGGAATATACCTATCTTTGTTTTTACACAGCACTTCACAGCCCATTATTTTTTTAGCCAATATATCTAGCTGGGACATCATTATGGTCAACTTATGATCCCCATCCAAATCCTTGTAAATCTTGGTTATGCAATCGAGGAGTAAGAATGTTGTTCCATAGGATTGCTGCACTATACCACCTGGATAAAATTGATCAGCCAATTCTCTGTTTATCGAATCAAGGCCCCTATAAAAACACTCCAGTAACATCTTATCTGGGATTCCATGAATAGGGCATTGCAACAACATTTTCTTGAATCGCAGCCAAGTCTCATGAAGTACCTCACCCTCCAAGTGTTTGAAATCTAGGATGTTATCCCTAAAAATCATCATTTTTGAAGGAGGTTGGTCCACTTGGTTATTGTTGCTACAACACATGCTCATGTTCTTTGTTCTAAACAAGCAACACTAAAACAAAAACTAAAAGTAAGTAGATTCAACTATGACTAAAAAGAACAAAATTCAACTTCACCAAAGGAATCTCAAACAAAACCACTCCCCGGTAGCGGCGTCATTTTGATTAACGTTTCTAAGACACTTCATCCAATTCTAAGAGTCAACGGTCATTAATCAGTATAAAACCCAACTAAATGAGTTAGGGTCGAATCCCACATGGAGCGGTACATGTTTAAGATTCAATAGGGAAGTACGAGTATGCTCAAATCAATCATAGTAATAAAAATTGACGAATAAAAACATCATTCAAATCAGGGGTGACACGAATGTCAAATGGGGGGGTTGGTTTTGAATTATCAACTACAAACAACAACAAACAATACGAAATAACAATAATGAGAGGGGTTCTTGGGATGTGATGCTATTATAGGCTAATATAGACAAATGAGTAATGGCAACTATTAGAAAATAACTAGATATTAGTGAGTAAGGTAGGCTATAGAGGAGATTAACTTTCTCTCGAACAGCTTACCCCAAATCAAGTTAGTTTCTCAGGAACATCAACAAGCATGCAAAATAAGAACAGCCCACACCTTAGTCCATTCACTCTCTCGATCTTAATGTGTGGAAAATGGTTTAGGATTCACTCTCTCGAGCTGAAACCAGGTCAACCCAATATCCACAGACCATCAAGCAAACACCTTAGTTCTAAAACCTCTCTCTCGAGTAAGCCAAGAACACAAAGGTAGAATCGCATTTGCAACTACAATTCTGAAATTAACCCACAATAAATGATTGAACTCACTTTTAAATAGCATTTAAACTAACAATTAGCAATACCAAATAAGTTAAATCAGTTTATAATCACATAATCACACCCCAAGAATTGGGGTTTTAACTAGTCATCATAAAAAGGTAAAAAAATTTACCAAATTGATTATCCATCAACTGGGTAAGTATAGATTCGCCCTTACAATGCTCCAATTTGAAGAATATCAAAGACCACTTCCAAATTCTCGAAAGTGAAAAACTTAAATTCTTCAAAGCTTAGGAAAAACTAGGGAAAACTTGTCTCACAGTTCAAAACTTATTAATAGACTCAATATACTATCTGATATGAAAAATTGATACTAAACAAAATGTTAAAAAATGCATTTATAGTCGCCAAAAATGTGTTGCGAAGAGTCACTCGATGAAGTAAGTCGCGCTTGCCAAACCACTCGGTGATCCACCCTTTTGTCACTTTCATCGCCCTTCTGCCTTGGCCTTCAGCAACCTCAAGGTCGATAACTTTGGGCGATCTAACTCTGCATCCTGGAACCACTCGGCCATCCGCCAACTTCTACTTTCTCTCACCAACTTGGTTCTTTCCTCCAGGGCTTGGCACACTGGAACTTTAGGCGGTCAAGTATCCATTCGACGACTCGCCAAGTGGACTTGGCGATCACCAGGCTTGCCTTTCTTCATTCTTTCAGCCTATTTTTTTTTCCTTTTTGCAAATTTGTATCCTTGCTTTGTTCCTCAATCCATATACCTGGAAATCAAGGGTTTTACATCACTATTGGCACAAAATAAGCATTTGATGACACTAAATCTATATAAATAAGTCCCTAAATGAGACCAAATCTCAAACTCATCATGGCCATAGAACGTTATTTGTGTGGCTTATTCATCTCAAACTGTGGCATATAAATTAAAAAACACAACACTTAACAAATGTAGCTTTAGAGGAGGTAGCAAATTCTTTTCTTTTCAAGTGTAGCCTATGAATGTAATGGCCACACTTGAAAAATGTAGCTTGAGGTCATGAAAAGTGTTACCATATGAAGTGCAAAAAAGTGTACGCTTTGTAGCTTATAGGCAACTCTTTTGAAGCGTAGCATTTCAAGCAACACTTGAAAAATGCGGCGTTAGATCAAAGGTTAGGCTTGCTTAGGCCACCCCTGGAAAAGTTCTGCCAAAGGTCGAAAAGTGTGCCTTTAGATCAAAGGCTACATTTTTTTATGGTTTAGACAACACTTTTTTGGGGTGGCGAAAGACCTAAAATGTTGTAGTGGTTTAGGGGTTAGGGTTTTTTTAGGTTTAGGCTTTTATCTAGGATTTAAGGGTTTAGGGCTTTGGGTTTTTTAGGTTAAGGTTTTTTAGGATTTTATAGGTTTAGGGCTTAGGGTTTTTGTGTGTTTTTTAGGATTTAGCATATACAATTTAGGGCTATATAGGGTTTAAATTTTTAGAGTTTTTTAGGTTTAGGGGTTTTTTGGGTTTTTAAGGGTTAAGTGTTTCGAAGGTTTTTTTAGGGTTTAGGGTTTAGGGCTTAGGGTTTTTTTGTGATTTTTAGGTTTAGGGTTTACGGATTTTTAGGATCTTGGGTTTAGAGCTTAGGGGTTTAAAGAGTTTTTAATGGTTTTTAGGGTTGATTTTAGAATTTATAGTATTTAGGGTTTCTTAAGTTTTAAGGTTTAGGGTTTCATAGGGTTTAGGTTTAGGATTTAGGGTTTTAGGTTAGGGTTTAGGGTTTAGGTCCTAGGGTTTTTTTAGGTTTAGGGTTTTAGGTTAAGGGTTTTATCTAGGTTTTTATGGTTTAGGGCTATGAGTTTTTAGGTTAAGGTTTTTTTAGTATTTTATAGGTTTAGAGTTTAGGGCTTAGGGTTTTTTGTGTATTTTTAGGGTTTAGCATATACGATTTAGGGCTTTATAGGGTTTAGAGATTAGAGTTTTTTAGGTTTAGGGGTTTTTATGTTTTTTAGGGTTTTTAAGTGTTAAGTGTTTCTTAGTGTTTTTGAGGGTTTAGGGTTTAAGGCTTAGGGTTTTTTATGTGTTTTTTCTAGGTTTAGGGTTTACTAATTTTTAGGATTTAGGATTGAGAGCTTATGGTTTTGTAGGGTTTCAAATGGTTTTTAGTGTTTATTTTAGTGTTTATAGGATTTAGGGTTTCTTAAGGTTGAGGGTTTCTTAGGGTTTTAGGGTTTTAGGTTAGGGTTTAGGGCTTGGGTATTTTTGAGGTTTAGGGTTTTAGGTTAAGGGTTTTATCTAGGTTTTAAGGGTTTAGGACTTTGGGCTTTTTAGGTTAAGGTTTTTTAAGGTTTTATAAGTTTAGGGTTTATGGCTTAGGTTTTTTTTTGTGTGTTTTTAGGGTTTAGCATATAAGATTTGGGGATTTTTAGGTTTTAGAGCTTAGAGCTTTTTAGGTTTAGGGTTTTTTGGATTCTTTAGGGTTTTTAAGTGTTAAGTGTTTCTTAGGGTTTTTTACGGTTTAGGGTTTAGGACTTAGGGTTTTTTTGTGTTTTTAAAGTTTAGGGTTTACAAAATTTTAGTGTTTATGGTTTAGAGCTTAGGGTTTTTAGGGGTTTTAGGGTTTATTTTATGGTTTATTAGATTTACGGTTTCGTGAGGTTTAGGGTTTAGGGTTACTTAGGGTTTTAGGTTTAGTATTTAAGGTTATAGGTTAGGGTTTAGGGTTTAGGGATTAGGTTTTTTTAAGGTTTAGAGTTTTGGGTTAAAGATTTTACATAGGTTTTTAGGGTTTAGGGCTTTGGGTTTTTTAGGTTAAGGTTTTTTAGGGTTTTATAAGTTTAGGGTTTAGGGCTTAGGGTTAGGGTTTAGGTTTTTTGTGTTTTTTAGGGTTTTGGATATAAGATTTAGGACTTTATAGGGTTTAGAACTTAGAGTGTTTTATGTTTTAGGGTTTAGAGCTTAGGGTTTTGTAGAGGTTTTAAATGGTTTTTAGGGTTTATTTTAGGGTTTATAGGACTTAGGGTTTCTTAAGGTTTAAGGTCTAGGGTTTCTTAGGATTATAGGTTTAGGATTTAGGGTTTTAGGTTAGGTTTTAGGGTGTAGGGCTTAAGGTTTTTTTAGGTTTAAGGTTTTATGTTAAGGGTTTTATATAGGTTTTAGGGTTTAGGGCTATGGGTTGTTTTGGTTAAGATTTTTTTGGGTTTTATAGGTATAGGGTCTAGAGCTTACGGTTTTTTTTTTTTGTGTTTTTTAGGCTTTAGAATATATGGTTTAGGGTTTATACGATTTAGGGCTTAGAGTTTTTTTAGGTTTTGAGGTTTTTGGGGTTTTTAGGGTTTTTAAGGGTTAAGTGTTTCTTAGGGTTTTGGGCTTAGGGATTTTTTGGGCTTTTTAGGTTTAAGGTTTACAAAGTTTTTTGAATTTAGGATTCAGAGCTTAGGTTTTTTTTGGGGTTTTAAATGGGTTTTAGAGTTTAATTTTGGGTTTATTGTATTTGGGGTTTCTTAAAGTTTATGGTTTAGGGTTTCTTAGGGTTTTAGGTTTAGGATTTAGAGTTTTATGTTAGGGTGTAGGGTTTAGGTCTTAGGGTTTTTTTAGGTTTTTGGTTAAGGATTTTATCTACATTTTTAGGGTTTAGGGCTTTGCATTTTTTAGGTTAAGGTTTTATAGGTTAAAGTTTTTTAGGATTTTATAGGTTTATGGTTTAGGGCTTAGGGTCTTTTTTGTGTTTTTTACGGTTTATCATATATGATTTAGGGCTTTATAGGTTTTAGAGCTTAGAGTTTTTTAGGTTAAGAGGTTTTTGGGTTTTTTATGGTTTAGGGTTTAGGGCTTAGGGTTTTCTTTTTCTTTTTCTAGGTTTAGGATTTACGTATTCTGAGGATTTATGGATTTGTAGGTGTTTTATATGGTTTTTAGGGTTTATTTTAGGATTTATAGGATTTAGGGTTTCTTAAGGTTTAGGGTTTCTTAGCATTTTAGGTTTAGGATTTAGAGTTTTAGGTTAGGGTTTAGGGTTTAGGGCATAGGGTTTTTTAGGTTTAGAGTTTTGGGTTACAGGTTTTATCTAGGTTTTTAGGGTTTAGTGCTTTGAGTTTTTTAGGTTAAGGTTCTTTAGGGTTTTATAGGTTTAGGGATTATGGATTTGGGTTTTCTTTTTGTGTTTTTTAGGGTTTAGCGAATTTGATTTAAGGCTTTATCGGGTTTAGAGCTTATAGTTTTTTAGGTTTAGGGTTTTTTGTGTTTTTAGTATTTTTAAGAGTTAACTGTTTCTTAGGGTTTTTTTAGGGTTTAGGGTTTAGGGCTTAGTTTTTTTTTGTATTTTTTAGGTTTAGGGTTTACTAATTTTTAGGATTTAGGGTTTATTGCTTAAGGTTTTGTAGCAGTTTTAAATGGTTTTTAGGGTTGATAGGATTTATGGTTTCTTTAGGTTTATGGTTTCTTAGGGTTTTAGGTTTAGGATTTAGGATTTTAGGTTAGGGTCTATGGTTTAGGGCTTAGGGTTTTTTTTAGGTTATGGATTTTTTCTTGGTTTTTAGGGTTTAGGGCTTTAGGTAGTTTTAGGTAAAGGTTTTTTAGTGTTAGGGTTCAGGGCTTAGTTTTGTTTTTTGTTTTTTAGGGTTTAGTATAAATAATTTAGGGCTTTATAGGGTTTAGATCTTAGTGTTTTTTATGTTTAGGGGTTTTTGGGTTTTTTTAGGGTTTTTAAGGGTCAAGTGTTTCTTAGTGTTTTTTAGGGTTTAGGGTTTAGGGCTTAGGGTTTTTCGTGTTTTTTAGGTTCAGGGTTTAGGGAATTTAAGGATTTAGAGTTTAGTGTTTGCAGGGGTTTTAAATGGGTTTTAGAATTTATTTTACGGTTTATAGGATTTTGGGTCTCTTAAGGTTTGGGGTTTAGTGTTTCTTAGGGTTTTGGGTTTAGGATTTAGGGTTTTAGGATAGGGTTTTTAGGTTTAGGGTTTTAGGTGAAGAGTTTTATCTAGGTTGTTAGGGTTTAAGGGTTTGGGTTTTTTAGATTAAGGTTTTTAGGGTTTAGGGCTTAGGGTGTTTTGTGCTTTTTAGGATTTAGCATATACGATTTAGGGCTTTATAGGGGTTAGAACTTATGGTTTAAATGGGTTTTAAAAGGGTTTTAGGGTTTATAGCATTTAGGTTTTCTTAGGGTTTAGGGTTTAGGGTTTCTTAGGATTTTAGGTTTTGGATTTATTGCTTTAGATTAGGGTTTAGGGCTTAGGGTTTTTTTAGGTTTAGGGTTTTACCTAGTTTTTAAGGGTTAAGGGCTTTGGGTTTTTTAAGGTTTTATAGGTTTAGTGTTTAGGGCTTAGGTTTTTTTTTGTGTTTTTTAGGGTTTAGCATATACGATTTAGGGCATTATAGGGTTTAGAGCTTAGAGTTTTTTAGGTTTAGGGGTTTTAAAGGGTTAAGTATTTCTTATGGTTTTTTAGGGTTTAAGGTTTTTTTGGTGTTTTTTTAGGTTGAGGGTTTACGGATTTTTAGGATTTAGGGTTAAGCGCTTAGGGTTTTGTAGGAGTTTTTAATGGTTTTAGGGTTTATAGGGTTTAGGGTTTGTTAAGGTTTAGAGTTTAGGGTTTCTTAGGGTTTTAGGTTTAGGATTAAGGGTTTTAGGTTAGGGTTTAGGGGTTAGGGTTTTTTAAGGTTTAGGGTTTTAGCTTAAGAGTTTTATCTAGGTTTTTAGAGTTTAGGGATTTGGCTTTTTTAGGTTAAGGTTTTTTAGGATTTTATAGGTTTAGAGTTTAGGGCTTAGGTATTTTTTGAGTTTTTTAGGGTTTAGCATATACAATTTAGGGCTTTATAGGGTAAATAGAGCTTAGAGTTTTTTAGGTTTTGGGGTTTTTTTGTTTTTTAGGGGTTTTAAAGGTTAAGTGTTTCTTAGGGTCTTTTTTATTTTTTAGATTTAGGGTTTAAGGATTTTTAATATTTAGGGTTTAGAGCGTAGTGTTTTTTAGGTGTTGTAAATGGGTTTTAGGGTTTATATTAGGGTTTATAGAATTTAGGATTTCTTAAGGTTTAGAGTATAAGGTTTCTTAGGGTTTTAGGTTTAGGATTTAGGGTTTTACGTTAAGATTAAGGGTTTAGGGCTTAGGGTTTATTTAGGTTTAAGGTTTTAGGTTATGGGTTTTATCTTTGGTTTTTAGGGTTTGGGGCTATAGGTTTTTTAGGTTAAGTTTTATAGGATTTAGGGCTTCAGTTTTTTTTTTGTGTTTTTATGATTTAGCATATACTATTTAGGGCTTTATAGGGTTTAGAGCATAGAGTTTTTTAGGTTTAGGATTTTTTGGGTTTTTTAGGGTTAAGTGTTTCTTAGGGTTTTTAAGGGTTTAGGGCTTAGGGCTTAGGGTTTTTCATGTTTTTTAGGTTTAGGGTTTACAAAATTTTAGGATTTAGGGTTTAGAGCTTATGGTTTGTAGGCGTTTTAAATGGGTTTTATGATTTATTTAAGGGTTATAGTATTTAGGCTTTCTTAAGGTTTAGGGTTTAGGGTTTCTTAGGGTTATAGGTTTTGGATTGAGGGTTTTAGGTTAGGGTTTAGGGTTTTAAGCTTAGGGTTGTTTTAGGTTTAGGGTTTTACGTTAAGGGTTTTACCTAGTTTTTTATGGTTTTATAGGTTTAGGGTTTAGGGCTTAGGGCTTAGGGTTCTGTTGTGTTTTTTAGGGCTTAGCATATACGATTTAGGGCTTTATAGGGTTTACAGCATAGAGTTTTTTAGGTTTAGGGATTTTTTAGGGTTAAGTATTTCTTAGGGGTTTTTAGGTTTTAGGGTTTTGGGCTTAAGGTTTTTTTTATGTTTTTATAGGTTTAGGCTTTACGGATTTTTAGGATTTAGGGTTTACCGCTTAGGGTTTTGTAGGAATTTTGAATGGTTTTTAGGGTTTATTTTAGGGTTTATAGGATTTAGGGTTTCTTAACGTTTAGAGTTTAGGGTTTCTAAGGGTTTTTGGTTTAGGATTTAGGGTTTTAGCTAGGTTAGGATTTAGGGTTTAGAGGTTAGGGTTTTTTAATGTTTAAGATTTTAGCTTAAGGATTTTATCTAGGTGTTTAGGGTTTAGGTCTTTGGGTTTTTTAGGGTTTTATAGGTTTAGAGTTTAGGGCTTAGGTATTTTTTGTGTTTTTTACGGTTTACGATATACGATTTAGGGCTTTATAGGGTTTAGAGCTCAAATTTTTTTAGGTTTAGGGTTTTTTGGGTTTTTTAGGGGTTTAAAGGGTTAAGTGTTTCTTAGGGTTTTTTAGGGTTTAGGGTTTAGGTCTTAGTTTTTTTTTTGCTTTTTAGATTTAGGATTTACAGATTTTTATGATTTAGGGTTTAGAGGTTAGGGTTTTGTAGGTGTTGTAAATGGTTTTTAGGGTAAAATTAGGGTTTATAGGATTTAGGGTTTCTTAAGGTTTAGAGTTTAGGGTTTTGGGTTTAAGATTTAGGGTTAGGGTTTTTTAACGTTTAAGGTTTACGATTAAGGGTTTTATCTAGGTTTTTAGGGTTTAGGGCTTTGGGTTGTTTAGGTTAAGGTTTTTTAGGAATTTATAGGTTTAGAGTTAAGGGCTTAGGGAATTTTTGTGATTTTTTAGGGTTTAGCATATATGATTTAGGGCTTTATAGGGTTTAGAGCTTAGATTTATTTAGGATTAAAGGTATTGCAGTTTTTAGGGGTTTTAAGGGTTAAGTGTTTCTTAGGGTTTTTTAGGGTTTAGGATTTAGTTCTTAGGGTTTTTTTCTTTTTTAGATTTACACTTTACAGATCTTTAGGATTTAGGGTTTAGAGCTTAGGTTTTTATAGGTGTTGTAAAGGGTTTTTAGGATTTATATTGGGGTTTTTTGGATTTAGGGTTTAGGGTTTCTTAAGGTTTTAGGTTTATGATTTAGGGTTTTAGGTTTGGGTTTAGGGTTTAGGGCTTAGGGTTGTTTTAGGTTATGGGTTTTATCTTGGTTTTTAGGGTTTGGGTCTTTAGGTTTTTTAGGGTTTAGGGCACAATTTTTTTTTTGTGTGTTTTTTAGGGTTTAGCATATATGATTTAAGGCTTTATAGGATTTAGAGTTATGCGTTCTTTAGGTAAGATGTTTTTGGGTTTTTCAGGGATTTTAACAGTTAAGAGTTTCTGAGGGTTTCTTATGGTTTAGGGTTTAGGACTTAGGGTTTTTCATATTTTTTAGGTTTAGGGTTTACGAAATTTTAGGATTTAAGGTTTAGAGTTACGGTTTGTAGGGGTTTTAAATGGTTTTAGGTTTTATTTTACGATTTATAGAATTCAGGTTTTCTTAAGGTTTAGGGTTTAGGGTTTCTTAGGGTTTTTAGTTTTGAAATTAAGGTTTTAGGTTAGGGTATAGTGTTTAGGGGTTAGTTTTTTTTTAGTTTTAGGGTTTTACCTAGTTTTTTAGGGTTTAGAGATTTGTGTTTTTTAGGGTTTTTTAGGTTTAGGGTTTAGTGCTTATGGTTCTTTTGTGTGTTTTAAGGTTTAGCACATACGATTTAGGGTTTTATAGTGTTTAGAGCTCAGATTTTTTTAGGTTTAGCTATTTTTGGGTTTTTTATGGGTTTTAAGGGTTAAGTGTTTCTTAGGGTTTTTAAGGTTTTAGGGTTTTGGGCTTAGGTTTTTTTTTTGCTTTTTAGATTTATAATATATAGATTTTTATGATTTAGGCTTTAGAGGTTAGGGTTTTGTAGGTGTTGTAAATGGTTTTTAGGGTAAAATTAGGGTTTATAGGATTTGGGATTTCTTAAGGTTTAGAGTTTAGGGTTTTAGGTTTAGCATTTAGGGTTAGGGTTTTTTAACGTTTAGGGTTTACGATTAAGGGTTTTATCTAGGTTTTTAGGGTTTAAGGCTTTGGGTTTTTTAGGTTAAGGTTTTTTAGGAATTTATAGGTTTAGAGTTAAGGGCTTAGGGAGTTTTTGTGTTTTTTTAGGGTTTAGCATATATGATTTAGGGCTTTATAGGGTTTAGAGCTTAGATTTATTTAGGATTAAGGGTTTTGCAGTTTTTTAGGGTTTTAAGGGTTAAGTGTTTCTTAGGGTTTTTTAGGGTTTAGGATTTAGTCCTTAGGGTTTTTTTATTTTTTAGATTTACACTTTACAGATCTTTAGGATTTAGAGTTTAGAGCTTAGGTTTTTATAGGTGTTGTAAAGGGTTTTTAGGATTTAGATTAGGGTTTTTTGGATTTAGGGTTTAGGGTTTCTTAGGGTTTTAGGTTTAGGATTTAGGGTTTTAGGTTTGGGTTTAGGGTTTAGGGCTTAGGGTTGTTTTAGGTTTATGGTTTTAGGTTAAGGGTTTTATCTTGGTTTTTAGGGTTTGGGTCTTTAGGTTTTTTAGGGTTTAGGGCACATTTTTTTTGTGTGTGTGTTTTTAGGGTTTAGCATATATGATTTAATGCTTTATTGGGTTTAGAGCTATGCGTTCTTTAGGTAAGGTGTTTTTGGAGTTTTCAAGGTTTTTAACGGTTAAGAGTTTCTTAGGGATTTTTATGGTTTAGGGTTTAGGGCTTAGGGTTTTTCATATTTTTTAGGTTTAGGTTTACAAAATTTTAGGATTTAAGGTTTAGAGTTATGGTTTGTAGTGGTTTTAAATGGGTTTTAGGGTTTATTTTACGGTTTATAGAATTTAGGTATTCTTAAGGTTTAGGGTTTAGGGTTTCTTAGGGTTTTTGGTTTTGAAATTAGGGTTTTAGGTTAGGGTATAGTGTTTAGGGCTTAGGGTTTTTTTAGTTTTAGGGTTTTATAGGTTTAGGGTTTAGTGCTTATGGTTCTTGCGTGTGTTTTTAGGGTTTAGAATATACGATTTTGGGCTTTATAGGGTTTAGAGCTCAGATTTTTTTAGGTTTAGGGATTTTTGGGTTTTTTAGGGGTTTTAAGGGTTAAGTGTTTCTTAGGGTTTTTTAGGGTTTAGGGCTTAGTTTTTTTTTTGCTTTTTAGATTTAGGATTTACAGATTTTTATGATTTAGGGTTTAGAGGTTAGGGTTTTGTAGGTGTTGTAAATGGTTTTTAGGTTAAAATTAGGGTTTATAGGATTTAGGGTTTCTTAAGGTTTAGAGTTTAGGGTTTTAGGTTTAGGATTTAGGGTTAGGGTTTTTTAAGGTTTAGGGTTTTAGATTAAGGGTTTTATGTAGGTTTTTAGGGTTTAGGGCTTTGTGTTTTTTAGGTTAAGGTTTTTTTGGAATTTATAGGTTTAGAGTTAAGGGCTTAGGTAGTTTTTGTGTTTTTTTAGGGTTTAGCATATATGATTTAGGGCTTTATAGGGTTTAGAGCTTAGATTTTTTTAGGATTAGGGGTTTTGGAGTTTTTAAGGGTTTTAAGGGTTAAGTGTTTTTAAGGGTTTAGGATTTAGTGCTTAGGTTTTTTTTTCTTTTTTAGATTTACACTTTACAGATCTTTAGGATTTAGGGTTTAGAGCTTAGGTTTTTATAGGTGTTGTAAAGGGTTTTTAGGATTTATATTAGGGTTTTTATGGATTTAGGGTTTGTTTAGGGTTTCTTAGGGTTTTAGGTTTAGGATTTAGGGTTTTAGGTTTGGGTTTAGGGTTTAGGGCTTAGGGTTGTTTTAGGTTTATGGTTTTAGGTTATGGGTTTTATCTTGTTTTTAGCGTTTGGGTCTTTAGGTTCTTTAGGTTATGGTTTTTTAGGGATTAGGGCACAATTTTTTTTATAATGTTTTTTAGGGTTTAGCATATATGATTTAATGCATTATAGGTTGTAGAGCTATGTGTTCTTTAGGTAAGGTGTTTTTGGGTTTTTCAGGATTTTTAACGGTTAAGAGTATCTTAGGGTTTTTTATGGTTTAGGGTTTAAGGCTTAGGGTTTTTCATATTTTTTTGGTTTAGGGTATACGAAATTTTAGGATTTAAGGTATAAAGTTATGATTTGTAGGGGTTTTAAATGGTTTTAGGGTTTATTTTACGGTTTATAGAATTTAGGTTTTCTTAATGTTTAGGGTATAGTGTTTAGGGTTTAGGGCTTCTTTTTTTTAGGGTTTTATAGGTTTAGGGTTTAGTGCTTATGGTTCTTTTGTGTTTCTTAGGGTTTAGCATATACGATTTAGGTCTTTATAGGGTTTAGAGCTCATATATTTTTAGGTTTAGGGATTTTTGGTTCTTTTAGGGGTTTTAAGGGTTAAGTGTTTCTTAGGGTTTTTTAGGGTTTAGGGTTTAGGGCTTAGTTTTTTTTTTTCTTTTTAGATTTAGGATTTACAGATTTTTATGATTTAGGGTTTAGAGGTTAGGGTTTTGTAGGTGTTGTAAATGGTTTTTAGGTTAAAATTAGGGTTTATAGGATTTAGGGTTTCTTAAGGTTTAGAATTTAGGGTTTTAGGTTTAGGATTTAGGGTTAGGGTTTTTTAAGGTTTAGGGTTTACGATTAAGGGTTTTATCTAGGTATTTAGGGTTTAGGGCTTTGGGTTTTTTAGGTTAAGGTTTTTTAGGGTTTAGGGTTTAGGGTTTAAGGCATAGTTTTTTTTTTTGCATTTTAGATTTAGGATTTATAGATTTTTATGATTTAGGGTTTAGAGGTTAGTTTTTTGTAGGTGTTGTAAATGGTTTTTAGGGTAAAATTAGGGTTTATAGGATTTAGGGTTTCTTAGGGTTTTAGGTTTAGGATTTAGGGAGTAAGGTTAGCGTTTAGGGTTTAGGGATTAGTGTTTTTATAGGTTTAAGGTTTTAGGTTATGGGTTTTATCTTGGTTTTTATGGTTTGGGGCTTTAGGTTTTTTAGGTTAAGGTTTTTTAGGGTTTTATAGGTAAGGGTTAGGGCTTAGGTTTTTTTTTTGTGTTTTTATGGTTGATCATATACAATTTAGGGCTTTATAGGTTTTAGAGCTTAGAGTTTTTTAGGTTTAGGGGTTTTCGGATTTTTTAGGGTTTTAAAGAGTTAAGTGTTTCTTAGGGTTTATGGTTTAGGCTTAGGGTTTTTCGTGTCTTTTACGTTTAGGGTTTACTAAATTTTAGGATTTAGGGTTTAGACCTTATGGTTTGTAGAGGTTTTAATGGGGTTTAGGGTTTATTTTAGGGTTTATAGCATTTAGGTTTTATTAAGCGTTAGCGTTTAAGGTTTCTTAGTGTTTTTGGTTTTGGATTTAAGGTTTTTGGCTAGGGTTTAGGGCTTAGGGTTTTCTTAGGTTTAGGGTTTTAACTAGTTTTTTAAGGTTTAGTGCTTAGGTTTTTTTTTCTTTTTTAGATTTACACTATACAGAGCTTTAAGATTTGGGGTTTAGAGCTTAGGTTTTTATAGGTGTTGTAAAGGGTTTTTAGGATTTATATTAGGGTTTTTTGGATTTAGGGTTTCTTAGGGTTTTAGGTTTAGGATTTAGGGTTTTAGGTTTGGGTTTAGGGTTTAGGGCTTAGGGTTGTTTTAGGTTTATGGTTTTAGGTTATGGGTTTTATCTTGGTTTTTAGCGTTTGGGTCTTTAGATTTTTTAGGTTATTGGATTTTAGGGTTTAGGGCACAACTTTTTTTATAATGTTTTTTAGCGTTTAGCATATATGATTTAAGGCTTTATAGGGTTTAGAGCTATGTGTTCTTTAGGTAAGGTGTTTTTGGGTTTTTCAGGGTTTTTAACGGTTAAGAGTTTCTTAGGATTTTTTATGGTTTAGGGTTTAAGGCTTAGGGTTTTTCATATTTTTTAGGATTAGGGTCTATGAAATTTTAGGATTTAAGGTTTAACGTTATGGTTTGTAGAGGTTTTAAATGGGTTTTAGGGTTTATTTTACGGTTTATAGAATTTAGGTTTTCTTAAGGTTTAGGGTATATTGTTTAGGGTTTAGGGCTTCTTCTTCTTTCGGGTTTTATAGGTTTAGGGTTTAGTGCTTATGGTTCTTTTGTGTTTCTTAGGGTTTAGCATATACGATTTTGGGCTTTATAGGGTTTAGTGCTTATGGTTCTTTTGTGTTTCTTAGGGTTTAGCATATACGATTTTGGGCTTTATAGGGTTTAGAGCTCAGATTTTTTTAGGTTTAGGGATTTTTGGGCTTTTTAGGGGTTTTAAGGGTTAAGTGTTTCTTAGGGTTTAGGGTTTATGGCATAGGTTTTTTTTTTGCTTTTTAGATTTAGGATTTACAGATATTTATGAATTAGGGTTTAGAGGTTAGGGCTTTGTAGGTGTTGTAAATGGTTTTTAGGATAAAATTAAGGTTTATAGGATTTAGGATTTCTTAAGGTTTAGGGTTTAGGGTTTCTTAGGTTTTAGGTTTAGGATTTAGGGTTTTAGGTTAGCGTTTAGGGTTTAGGGATTAGTGTTTTTATAGGTTTAAGGTTTTAGGTTATGGGTTTTATCTTGGTTTTTATGGTTTGGGGCTTTAGGTTTTTTAGGTTAAGATTTTTTAGGGTTTTATAGGTTAATGGTTTAGGGCTTAGGCTTTTTTTTTGTGTTTTTATGGTTTAGCATATACAATTTAGGGCTTTATAGGGTTTAGAGCTTAGATTTTTTTAGGTTTAGGGGTTTTTGGATTTTTTAGGGTTTTAAAGAGTTAAGTGTTTCTTAGGGTTTATGGTTTAGGCTTAGGGTTTTTTGTGTCTTTTACGTTTAGGGTTTACTAAATTTTAGGATTTAGGGTTTAGACCTTATGGTTTGTAGAGCTTTTAATAGGGTTTAGGGTTTATTTTAGGGTTTATAGCATTTAGGTTTTATTAAGGTTTAGCGTTTAAGGTTTCTTAGGGTTTTTGGTTTTGAACTTAAGGTTTTTGGCTAAGGTTTAGGGCTTAGGGTTTTCTTAGGTTTAGGGTTTTACCTAGTTTTTTAGGGTTTAGTGCTTAGGGTTTTTTTTTCTTTTTTAGATTTACACTTTACAGATCTTTAGGATTTAGGGTATAGAACTTAGGTTTTTATAGGTATTGTAAAGGGTTTTCAGGATTTATATTAGGATTTTTTGGATTTAGGGTTTAGGGTTTCTTAGGGTTTTAGGTTTAGGATTTAGGGTTTTAGGTTTGGGTTTAGGGTTTAGGGCTTAGGGTTGTTTTAGGTTTATGGTTTTGGGTTATGGGTTTTATCTTGGTTTTTAGGGTTTGGGTCTTTAGGTTTTTTAGGGTTTAGGGCACTTCTTTTTTTTTGTGTTTTTTAGGGTTTAGCATATATGATTTAAGGCTTTATAGGGTTTAGAGCTATGCGTTCTTTAGGTAAGGTGTTTTTGGGTTTTTCAGGGTTTTTAACGGTTAAGAGTTTCTTAGGGTTTTTTATGGTTTAGGATTTAGGGCTTATGGTTTTTCATATTTTTTATGTTTAGGTTTACGAAATTTTAGGATTTAAGGTTTAGAGTTATGGTTTGTAGGGGTTTTAAATGGGTTTTAGGGTTTATTTTACGGTTTATAGAATTTAGGTTTTCTTAAGGTTTAGGGTATAGTGTTTAGTGTTTATAGCTTCTTTTTTTTTAGGGTTTTATAGGTTTAGGGTTTAGTGCCTATGGTTCTTTTGTGTTTCTTAGGGTTTAGCATATACGATTTAGAGCTTTATAGGGTTTAGACCTAGATTTTTTTTAGGTTTAGGGATTTTTGGGCTTTTTAGGGGTTTTAAGGGTTAAGTGTTTCTTAGGGTTTAGGGTTTAGGGTTTAGGGCATAGGTTTTTTTTTGCTTTTTAGATTTAGGATTTACAGATTTTTATGATTTAGGGTTTAGAGGTTAGGGTTTTGTAGGTGTTGTAAATGGTTTTTAGGGCAAAATTAGGGTTTATAGGATTTAGGGTTTCTTATGGTTTAGGGTTTAGGGTTTCTTAGGGTTTTAGGTTTAGGATTTAGGGTTTTAGGTTAGCGTTTAGGGTTTAGGGCTTAGTGTTTTTATAGGTTTAAGGTTTTAGGTTATGGGTTTTATCTTGGTTTTTATGGTTTGGGGATTTAGGGTTTTTAGGTTAATGTTTTTTAGGGTTTTATAGGTTAAGGGTTTAGGGCTTAGGTTTTTTTTTTGTGTTTTTATGGTTTAGCATATACAATTTAGGGCTTTATAGGGTTTAGAGCTTAGAGTTTTTTAGGTTTAGGGGTTTTTGGATTTTTTAGGGTTTTAAAGAGTTAAGTGTTTCTTAGGGTTTATGGTTTAGGCTTAGGGTTTTTCGTGTCTTTTACGTTTAGGGTTTACTTAATTTTAGGATTTAGGGTTTAGACCTTATGGTTTTTAGAGATTTTAATGGGGTTTAGGGTTTATTTTAGGGTTTATAGCATTTAGGTTTTATCAAGGTTTAGCGTTTAAGGTTTCTTAGGGTTTTTGGTTTTGGATTCAAGGTTTTTGGCTAGGGTTTAGGGCTTAGGGTTTTGTTAGGTTTAGGGTTTTAGGTTTAGGGCTTTACCTTGTTTTTTAGGGTTTAGGGATTTGGGTTTTTTGGGTTAATGTTTTTTAGGGTTTTATAGGTTTAGGGTTTAGGTCTTGGGGTTGTTTTGTGTTTTTTAGGGTTTAGCATATACGATTTAAGGCTTTATAGGGTTTAGAGTTTGGAGTTTTTTAGGTATAGGGGTTTGAAAGGGTTAAGTATTTCTTACGGTTTTATAGGGTTTAGGGTTTAGGGCTTAAAGTTTTTTTGTCTTTTTTTTGGTTTAGGGTTTACAGATTTTTAGGATTTATGGTTTAGCGCTTAGGGTTTTGAATGGTTTTAGGGTTTATTTTAGGGTTTTAGGATTTAGTGTTTTTTAAGGTTTAGAGTGTAGGGTTTCTTTGGGATTTAGCTTTAGGATTTACGATTTTAGGTTACGGTTTAGGGTGTTGGGGTTAGGGTTTTAGCTTAAGGGTTTTATCTAAGTTTTTAGGGTTTTGGGCTTTGTGTTTTTTAGGTTAAGGTTTTTTAAGGTTTTATAGATTTAGAGTTTACGGATTAGGGATTTTTTTGAATGTTTTTTAGGGTTTAGCATATACGATTTAGGGCTTTATAAGGTTTAGAGCTTTGAGTTTTTTAGGTTTAGGAGTTTCTGGGGTTTATAGGGATTTTAACGGTTAAGTGTTTCTTAGGGTTTAGGATTTAGGACTTAGGGTTTTTTGTGATTTTTAGATTTAGGGTTTATGGATTTTTAGACCTTAGGGTTTCGTAGGTGTTGTAAATGGTTTTTAGGGTTTATATTAAGGTTTAAAGGATTTAGGGTTTCTTAAGGTTTAGGGTTTAGGGTTTCTTAGGGTTTTAGGTTTAGGATTTAGGGTTTTAGGTTAGGGTTTAGGGCTTAGCATTTTTTTAGGTTTAAGGTTTTAGGTTATGGTTTTTATCTTGATTTTTAGGAGTTGGGGCTTTAAGTTTTTTAGGTTAAGGTTTTTTAAGGTTTTATAGGCTTAGGGTTTAGGGCTTAGAGTTTTATTTTTTTGTGTTTTTTAGGGTTTAGCATATACGATTTAGGGCTTTATAGGGTTTAGAGCTTAGAAATTTTTAGGTTTAGTGGTTTTGGGTTTTTTAGGGTTAAGTGTTTCTTAGGGTATTTTACGGTTTAGGGTTTAGTGATTAGGGTTTTTCATGTTTTTTAGGTTTAGGGTTTATGAAATTTTAGGATTTAGGGTTTAGACCTTATGGTTTGTAGGGGTTTTAAATCGGTTTTAGGGTTTATTTTAGGGTTTATAGCATTTAAGTTTTCTTAAGTTTAGGGTTTCTTAGGGATTTAGGTTTCGGATTTAGGGTTTTAGGTTATGGTTTAGGGTTTAGGGTTTAGTTTTTTTTTTTAGGTTTTAGGTTTTTAGGTTAAGGTTTTTTAGGGTTTTATAGGTTTAGGGTTTAGGGCTTAGGGTTCTTTTGTGTTTTCTAGGGTTTAGCATATACGCTTTAGAGCTTTATAAGGTTTAGAGTTTTTTAGGTTTAGGGATAAATGTTTTTTTTGTGTTTTTAGGTTTAGGGTTTACAGATTTTTAGGATTTTGGGTTTAGCGCTTAGGGTTTCGTAGGAGTTTTGAATGGTTTTTAAGGTTTATTTTTGGGTTTATAGGATTTAGTGTTTCTTAAGGTTTAGAGTTTAGGGTTTCTTAGGGTTTTAGGTTTAGGATTTAGGGTTTTAGGTTAGGGTTTCTTAAGGTTTAGGGTTTTAGCTTAAGGGGTTTATCTAGGTTTTTAGGTTTTAGAGCTTTGGGTTTGTCATGACCCAGGGGTACCCCCTAGACGTAACACGACGTACTTAACTCCGAAGGGTTCTCATACCCGTCCTTAGCATAATCATAAACATAAGTAAATAGAAATGATGCGGAATTAAAACTTTTTACAATCAAAGTCTTTTTCATAAAACCAAAAGAAGTCTAGACATTGTCTCCATAAGCCATCTAATATAATCGAATCAATAGGGTCACAGCCCTTTACAATTAAGTCTCAAATAGAACATACGAAAGGAAACTAGAAAGAATAACTCTTGTCCTCGAACCATGAGGACTCACCAAGGCAAGGAGATAATCAATCCAAGCCTTCAACCCAAGAGAATCAACTTCAACCATGCACTCGGACCTACACTTAGTGGAAAAGGTAGAAAATATGGGTTAGCACAAAATTGTACTAAGTATGGAAGCCATGCATAAAATCCTTAAAACATGCTTAAAGGGGACATTTAGTTCAAACCATGCATTTATCAAGTTTAAAAACCATCACGCACATTTGTGGAGAAACATAAGTCACACCATATCAAAAGCAACCCAAGACTATACTTGTGCAATGCATAGGTAAGATCCCATAATCCTACCTAGTAATAAACGTAGCACCTTTAGGTAACCAACATCATACATATCATACCTTGACCTCATCATTAGCCAACATTCATATAAAGTCATACTTAACAACAATTCATACCATACATGCATAATTCATAAGTCTTCATAGCCTAAGAGAACCTCACCACAACCACTCTTAAAGCCTACTTGTACAATGCATAAATGGAGTCCCATACCCCCACTCATACTAAGTAGTACCTCTTAAGAAGTCATAGTTATAGTTCTTATTCTTGTCATAATTCGTATTCTCATCATATAGGGAAATATAGCCTTAACCGACATAGACCATGTTGTAAATGGTTTTTAAGGTTTATATTAGGGTTTCTTAAGGTTTAGGGTTTAGGATTTCTTACGGTTTTAGGTTAGTGTTTAGGGCTTAGAGTTTAGGGTTTTTAGGTTGAAGGGTTTAGGTTATGGGTTTTATCTTGGTTTTTAGGGTTTGGGGCATTTGGTTTTTCAGGTTAAGATTTTTTATGGTTTTATAGGTTTAGGGTTTAGGGCTTAGGGTTTTGTTTTATGTTTTTTAGGGTTTAGCATATATGATTTAGGGATTTATAGGGTTTAGAGCTTAGAGTTTTTTAGGTTTAGGGTTTTTTGAGTTTTTTATAGGGTTTTTTGAGTTTTTTAAGGGTTAAGTGTTTCTTAGGGTTTTTTAGGGTTTAGGGTTTAGAGCTTAGGGTTTTTCATGTTTTTTAGGTTTAGGGTTTACGGAATATTAGGATTTAGGGTTTAGTGCTTAGGGTTTATTTTATGGTTTATAGGATTTAGGGTTTATTAAGGTTTAGAGTTTAGGGTTTCTTAGGGTATTAGGTTTAGTATTTAGGGTTTTAGGTTAGGGTTTAGGGTTTAGGGGTTAGGGTTTTTTAAGGTTTTGGGTTGTAGTTTATGGGTTTTATCTAGGTTTTTAGGGATTAGGGCTTTGGGATTTTTTGGTTAACGTTTTTTAGGGTTTTATAGGTTTAGAGTTTAGGGCTTAGGGACTTTTTGTGTTTTTTAGGGTTTAGCATATACGATTTAGGGCTTTATCGGTCTTACAACGTAGAGTATTTTTAGGTTTAGGAGATTTTAGAGTTAAGTGTTTCATAGGGTTTTTTAGGGTTTAGGGTTTATGATTTTTTTGTGTTTTTTAGATTTAGGGTTTACAGATATTTACGATTTAAGATTTAGAGCTTAGGGTTTTATATGTGTTGTAAATGGATTTTAGGGTTTTTATTAGGGTTTATAGGATGCAGGGTTTCTTAAGGTTTAGGGTTTAGGGTTTTAACTTTAGGATTTAGGGTTTTAGGTTAGGGTTTAGGGTTTAGGGCTTAAAGTTTTTTAGGTTTAAGATTTTTTGTTATGGGTTTTATCTTTGTTTATAGGGTTTGGGACTTTAGCTTTTTTGTGTTAAGGTTTTTTAGGGTTTTATAGGTTTAGGGTTTAGGGCTTAGGCTTTTTTTTTGTGTTTTTTAGGGTTTAGCGTATATTATTTATTGCTTTATCGGGTTTAGAACTTAGATTGTTTTATGTTTTTGGGTTTTTGGGGTTTTTAGGGTTTTTAAGGGTGAAGTGGTTCTTAGGAATTTTTAGGGTTTAGGGTTTAGGGATTAGGGTTTTTCGTGTTTTTAGGTTTAGGGTTAACAAATTTTAGGATTTAGGGTTTAGAGCTTATGGTATGTAGGGGGTTTTAAATTGGATTTTAGGGTTTATTTTATTGTTTATAGCATTTAGGTTTTCTTCAGGTTTAGGTTTTAGGGTTTCTTAGGGTTTTAGGTTTTGGGTTTAGGGTTTTTTTAAGCTTAGGGTTTTAGGGAAGTCCCCTTTACCAGGCTCAGCACGAAATCATTCTAAAAAGTGTATTTTTTTTTTGTGTTTTTTTAGGTTTAGGGTGTACAAATATTTAGGATTTAGGGTTTTGCGCTTAGGGCTTTGTAGGAGTTTTGAATGGTTTTTAGGGAATATTTTAGGGTTTATTGTATTTAGGGTTTCTTAAGGTTTAGAATGTAGGGTTTCTTAGGGTTTTAGGTTTAGGATTTAGGGTTTAGGTTAGTGTTTAGGGTTTAGTGATTAGAATTTTTAAGGTTTTGGGTTTTATCTGGGTTTTAAGGGTTTAGGGCTTTGGGTTTTTAATGTTAACGTTTTTAAGGTTTTATAGGTTCAAAATTTAGGGCTTAGGATTTTTTTTTTGTTTTTTAGGGTTTAGCATATACGATTTAGGGCTTTATAGGGTTTAGAGCTTAGAATTTTTTAGGTTTAGGGTTTTTTGGGTTCTTTAGAAGTTTTAAGGGTTAAGTGTTTCTTAGGGTTTAGTATTTAGGGCGTAGGTTTTTTTTTTCTGTTTTTTAGATTTAGGGTTTACGAATTTTTAGGATTTAGGGTTTAGAGCTTAGTGTTTTGTAGGTGTTGTAAATGGTTTTTAGTATTTATATTAGGGTTTATAGGATTTAGGGTTTCTTAAGGTTTAGGGTTTAGGGTTTCTTAGGGCTTTAGGTTTAGAATTTTGGGTTTTAGGCTAGGATTTAGGTTTTAGGGCTAAGGGTTTTATTAGGTTTAAGGTTTAAGGTTATGGGTTGTATCTTGGGTTTTAGGGTTTGAGGCTTTAGGTTTTTTAGGTTAAGGTTTTTAGGGTTTTATAGGTTTAGGGTTTAGGGCTTAGGGTTTTTTTGTGATTTTTTGTGGTTTAGCATATACTATTTAGGGTTTTATAGGGTTTTGAGTTTAGAGGATTTTAGGTTTAGGGCTTTTTGGGTTTTTTATGGTTTTTAAAGGTTAAGTGTTTTTTATGGTTTTTTAAGGTTTAGGGTTTCAGTTAGGATTTTTCGTGTTGTTAGGTTTAGGGTTTACGAAATTTTAGGATTTACGGTTTAGATCTTATTGTTTGTAGGATTTTTAAATGGGTTTTAGGGTTTATAGCATTTAGATTTTTTTAAGGTTTAGGGTTTAGGATTTCTTAGGGTTTTAGGTTTCAGATTTAGGGTTTTAGGTTAAGGTTTAGGGTTTAGGGCTTAGGGTTTTTTTAGGTTTAGGGTTTTACCTAGTTTTTAAGGTTTAAAGCTTTGTGTTTTTTAGGTTTTATAGGTTTATGGTTTAGGGCTGACGATTCTTTTGTGTTTTTTAGGGTTTAGCGTATACAATTTAGGGCTTTATAGGGTTTAGAGCTTAGAGTTTTTTTAGGTTTATGGGTTTTTAAGAGTTAAGTATTTCTAGGGGTCTTTTAGGGTTCAGGGATTAGGGCTTAAGGGTTTTTTGTGTTTTCTTAGGTTTAGAGTTTATGGATTTTTAGGATTTAGGGTTAAGCGCTTAGTATTTTGTAGGAATTTTGAATGGTGTTTATGGTATATTTTAGGGTTTATAGGATTTAGGGTTTCTTAAGGTTTAGAGTTTAGGGTCTCTTAGTGTTTTAGGTTTAGGATTTAGAGTCTTAGGTTAGGGTTTAGGTGTTAGGATTTGTAAAGGTTTAGGATTTTATCTAGGTTTTTATGGTTTAGGGCTTTGGATTTTTAATGTTAAGGTTTTTTAGGGTTTTATAGGTTTAGAATTTAGGGCTAAGGGATTTGTTTTGTGTTTTTTTGGGTTTAGCAAATACGATTTAGGGCTTTATAGGATTTTGAGCTTAGAGTTTTTTAGGTTTAGGGGTTTTTGGGTTTTTTAGGGTTTTTAAGGGTTAAGTGTTTCTTATGGTTTATTAGGGTTTAAGGCTTAGGTTTACATGTTTTTTAGGTTTAGGGTTTACAAAATTTTAGGATTTAGGGTTTAGATCTTATGGTTTGTAGGGGTTTTAAATAGGTTTTTGGGTTTATAACATTTAGATTTTCTTAAGGGTTAGGGTTTAAGGTTTCTTAGGGTTTTAGGTTTTGGATTTAGGGTTTTAGGTTAGTATTTAGGGTTTAGGGCTTAGGGTTCTGTTATGTTTATGGATTTAGGTTAAGGGTTTTACCAAGTTTTTTAGGGTTTAGGGCTTTGGGTTTTCTAGGTTTTGGTTTTTCAGGGTTTAGGGCTTACGATTATTTTGAGTTTTTAGGGTTTAGCATATACGATTTAGGGCTTTATAGGGCTTAGAGCTTAGAGTTTTTTTTAGGTTTAGGGGCTTTTAAGGGTTAAGTATTTCTTAGGGTTTTTTAGGGTTAAGAGTTTAGGGCTTAAGGTTTTTTTTTGTGTTTTTATAGGATTAGGGTTTATGGAATTTTAGGATTTAGGGTTTAGCACTTAGGATTTTGTAGGAATTTTAAATGATTTTTAGTGTTTATTTTAGGGTTTATAGGATATAGAGTTTCTTAAGGTTTAGAGTTTAGGGTTTCGTAGAGTTTTAGGTTTAGGATTTAGGAATTTAGGTTAGGGTTTAGGGTTTAGGGGTTAGGGTTTTCTAAGGTTTAGGGTTTTAGCTTAAGGGTTTTATCTAGGTTTTTAGGGTTTAGGTCTTTGGGTTTTGTAGGTTAAGGTTTTTTAGGGTTTTATAGGTTTAAAGTTTAGGGCTTAGGGATTTTTTTGTGTTTTATAAGGTTTAGAGCTTAGAGTTTTTTAGATTTAGGGGTTTTTGGGTTTTTTTCTGGTTTTTAAGGTTTAAGTGTTTCTTAGGGTTTAGGGTTTAGGAATATTTTGGTTTAGGGTTTTAGCTTAAGGGTTTTATCAAGGGTTTTAGGGTTTAGGGCTTTGGGTTTTTTAGGTTACCATTTTATAGGGTTTTATAGGTTTAGAGTTTAGGGTTAGGGATTTTTTGTGTGTTTTTAGGGTTTAGCATATACGATTTAGTGCTTTATAGGGTTTAGAGCTTAGAGTTTTTTAGGTTTAGGGGGTTTTGGGTTTTTACGGGTTTTAAGAGTTAAGTGTTTCTTAGGGTTTTTTAGGGTTTAGGGTTTAAGGTTAGGTTTTTTTTTGTGTTTTTTAGATTTAGGGTTTATGGATTTTTAGGATTTAGGGTTTAGAGCTTAGGGTTTTGTAGGTGTTGTAAATGGGTTTTAGGGTTTATATTAGGGTTTATAGGATTTGGGGTTTCTTAAGGTTTTAGGTTTAGAATTTAGGGTTTAATGTATGATTTAGGGTTTAGGGCTTAGGGATTTTTTAGGTTTAAGGTTTTAGGTTATGGGTTTTATCTTGGTTTTTAGGGTTTGGGGATTTAGGTTTTTTAGGGTTTTATAGGTTTAGAGTTTAGGTCTTAGGGATTTTTTTGTGTTTTCTTGGGTTTAACATATACGAATTAGGGCTTTATAGGGTATAGAGCTTAGAGTTTTTTAGGTTTAGGGTTTTTTTTGGATTTTTAAAGGTGAAGTGTTTCTTAGGGTATTTTATGATTTAGGGTTTAAGCCTTAGGGTTTTTCTTGTTATTTAGGTTTAGGGTTTATGAAATTTTAGGATTTAGGGTTTAGTGCTTATGGTTTGTAGGAGTTTTAAATGGGTTTTAGGATTTATTTTAGGGTTTATAGCATTTAGGTTTTCTTAAGGTTTAGGGTTTAGGGTTTAAGGTTTCTTCGGATTTTAGGTTTCAAATTTAGGGTTTTATGTTAGGGTTTAGTGTTTAAGGGTTAGGGTTTTTTAAGGTTTAGGGTTTTAGCTTAAGGGTTTTATCTAGGTTTTTAGTGTGTCAGACTTTTGGTTTTTTAGGTTAAGGTTTTTTATGGATTTATATGTTTAGAGTTTAGGGTTTAGGGTTTTTTTCTATTTTTTAGATTTAGGGTTTATGGATTTTGAAGATTTAGGGTTTAGAACTTAGGGTTTTGTAGGTGTTGTAAATTGTATTTAGGGTTTATAGGATTTAGGGTTTCTTAAAGTTTAGGGTTTAGGGTTTTAGGTTTAGGATTTAGAGTTTTAGGTTAGGGTTTAGGGCTTAGTTTTTTTTTAGGTTTAAGGTTTTAGGTTATGGGTTTTATCTTGGTTATTAGGGTTTGGGGCTTTAGGTTTTTTAGGTTAAGGGTTTTTAGGGATTTATAGGTTTAGGGTTTAGGTTTTTTTTTTTTACTTTTTTGAGGGTTTAGCATATACGATTTAGGATTTTATAGGGTTTAGAGCTTAGAGTTTTTTAGGTAAGGGTTTAGGGGATATGGGTTTATGGTTTTTTTAAGTTTAGTGTTTTAGGTTAAGCGTTTTCCCTAGTTTTTGTAGCGTTTAGGGCTTTGGGTTCTTTAGGTTTAAGGTTTTTTAGGGTTTTATCGGTTTAGGGTTAAGGACTTAGGGTTCTTTTTTGTTGGTTAGGGTTTAAGATTTTTTAAGGGTTAAGTATTTCTTAGGGTTTTTTAGGGTTTAGGGCTTAAGTTTTTTTTTTTTTGTGTTTTTTTAGATTTAGGGTTTATAGATTTTTAGGATTTAGCGTTTAGCGCTTTGGATTTTGTAGGAGTTTTGAATGGTTTTTAAGGTTTATTTTAGGGTACCTTAGGGTTTAGAGTTTAGGGTTTCTTATGGTTTTAGGTTGAGGATTTAGGGTTTTAGATTAAGTGTTTAGGGTTTAGAGTTTTTTAGGTGTAGGGGTTTTTGGGTTTTTTAAGGTTTTTAAGGTTGAAGTGTTTCTTAGGGTTTAGGGTTTAGGGCTTAGGGTTTTTCTTGTTATTTAGGTTTAGATTTTACGAAATATTAGGATTTAGGGTTTAGTGCTTATGGTTTGTAGGAGTTTTAAATGGGTTTTAAGATTTATTTTAGGGTTTATAGCATTTAGGTTTTCTTAAGATTTAGGGTTTAGGGTTTAAGGTTTCTTTGGATTTTAGGTTTCGGATTTAGGGTTTTAGGTTAGGGTTTAGTGTTTAAGGGTTAGGGTTTTTTAAGGTTTAGGGTTTTAGCTTAAGGGTTTTATCTAGATTTTTAGTGTTTCAGGCTTTTGGTTTGTTAGGTTAAGGTTTTTTATGGTTTTATATGTTTAGAGTTTAGGGTTTAGGGTTTTTTTCTGGTTTTTAGATTTAAGGTTTATGGATTTTGAAGATTTAGGGTTTAGAGATTAGGGTTTTGTAGGTGTTGTAAATTGTATTTAGGGTTTCTTAAAGTTTAGGGTTTAGGGTTTTAGGTTTAGGATTTAGAGTTTTAGGCTAGTGTTTAGGGCTTAGTTTTTTTTAGGTTTAAGGTTTTAGGTTATGGGTTTTATCTTGGTTATTAGGGTTTGGGGCTTTAGGTTTTTTAGGTTAAGGGTTTTTAGGGATTTATAAGTTTAGGGTTTAGGGTTTAGGGTTTTTATATTTTGCTTTTTTGAGGGTTTAGCATATACGATTTAGGATTTTATAGGGTTTAGAGCTTAGCGTTTTTTAGGTTAGGGTTTAGGGGATAGGGGTTTACGGCTTTTTTAAGTTTAGTGTTTTAGGTTAAGGGTTTTCCCTAGTTTTTTAGGGTTTAGGGTTTAAGGCTTTGGGTTTTTTATGTTTAAGGTTTTTTAGGGTTTTATCGGTTTACGGTTAAGGACTTAGGATTCTTTTTTGTTGTTTAGGGTTTAACATATACGATTTAGGGCTTTATAGAGTTTAGAGCTTAGAGTTTTTTAGGTCTAGGGTTTTTTGGATTTCTTAAGGTTTTTAAGGTTGAAGTGTTTCTTAGGGTTTAGGGTTTTTCTTGTTTTATAGGTTTAGGGTTTAAGAAATTTTAGGATTTAGGGTGTAGAGGTTATGGTTTGTAGTTGTTTGAAAGGGTTTTAGGGTTTATTTTAGGATTTTGGTTTTCTTAAGGTTTAGGGTTTAGGGTTTCTTCGGGTTTTAGGTTTCGGATTTAGAGTTTTAGGTTATGGTTTAGGTTTTAGGGCTTAGGATATTTTTAGGTTTAGGGTTTTAGGTTAAGGGTTTTACCTATTTTTTTAAGGTTTAGGGCTTTGGGTTTTTTAGGTTTAGGTTTTTTAGGGTTTTATAGGTTTAGGGTTTAGGGCTTACTCTTCTTTTGTGTTTTTTAGGGTTTAGCATATACAATTTACGGGCTTATAGGGGTTAGTGCTTAGAGTTTTTTAGGTATAGAGGTCTTTAAGGTTAAGTATTTTTTTAGGGCTTTTTAGGGTGTAGGGTTTAGGGCTTAAGGTTTTAGTGTTTTTTTAGGTTTAGGGTTTACAAATATTTAGGATTAAGGGTTTTGCCCTTAGGGATTTGTAGGAGTTTTGAATGGTTTTTAGGGAATATTTTAGGGTTTATTGGATTTGGGTTTCTTAAGGTTTAGAGTGTAGGGTTTCTTAGGGTTTTAGGTTTAGGATTTAGGATTTTAGGTTAGTGTTTAGGGTTTACGGGTTAGAATTTTTAAGGTTTTGGGTTTTATCTGGGTTTTAAGGGTTTAGGGCTTTGGGTTTTTAATGTTAAGGTTTTTAGGGTTTTATAGGTTCAAAATTTAGGGCTTAGGATTTTTTTTTGTTTTTTAGGGTTTAGCATATTCGATTTAGGGCTTTATAGGGTTTAGAGCTTAGAATTTGTTAGGTTTAGGGTTTTTTGGGTTCTTTAGAAGTTTTAAGGGTTAAGTGTTTCTTAGGGTTTAGGATTTAGGGCTTAGGTTTTTTTTTCTTTTTTTTTAAATTTAGGGTTTACGAATTTTTAGGATTTAGGGTTTAGAGCTTAGTGTTTTGTAGGTGTTGTAAATGGTTTTTAGTATTTATAGTTGGGTTTATAGGATTTAGGGTTTCTTAAGATTTAGGGTTTAGGGTTTCTTAGGGTTTTAGGTTTAGAAATTTGGGTTTTAGGCTAGGGTTTAGGGTTTAGGTCTAAGGGTTTTATTAGGTTTAAGGTTTAAGGTTATGGGTTTTATCTTGGTTTTTAGGGTTTGAGGCTTTAGGTTTTTTAGGTTAAGGTTTTTAGGGGTTTATAGGATTAGGGTTTAGGGCTTATGGTTTTTTGTGCTTTTTTTAGGGTTTAGCATATACACATTAGGGTTTTATAGGGTTTTGAGCTTAGAGGTTTTTAGGTTTATGGCTTTTTGGGTTTTTGGGTTTTTTATGGTTTTTAAAGGTTAAGTGTTTCTTATGGTTTTTTAGGGTTTAGGGTTTCGGTTAGGATTTTTCATGTTGTTTAAGTTTAGGGTTTACGAAATTTTAGGATTTACGATTTAGATCTTATTATTTGTAGGATTTTTAAATGGGTTTTAAGGTTTATAGCATTTAGATTTTTTTAAGGTTTAGGGTTTAGGATTTCTTAGGGTTTTAGGTTTCGGATTTAGGGTTTTAGGTTAGGGTTTAGGGTTTCGAGCTTAGGATTTTTTTAGGTGTAGGGTTTTAGGTTAAGGGTTTTACCTAGTTTTCTAAGGTTTAAAGCTTTGTGTTTTATAGGTTTTATAGGTTTAGGGTTTAGGGATGACGGTTCTTTTGTAATTTTTAGGGTTTAGCATATACGATTTAGGGCTTTATAGGGTTTAGAGCTTAGAGTTTTTTTTAGGTTTATGGGTTTTTAAGAGTTAAGTATTTCTGGGTTTCTTTTAGCGTTCAAGGATTAGGGCTTAAGGTTTTTTTGTGTTTTCTTAGGTTTAGGGTTTATGGATTTTCAGGATTTAGGGTTTAGCGCTTATGGTTTTGTAGGAGTTTTGAATGGTGTTTAGGGTATATTTTAGGGTTTATAGGATTTAGGGTTTCTTAAGGTTTAGAGTTTAGGGTTTCTTAGTGATTTAGGTTTAGGATTTGGAGTCTTAGGTTAGGGTTTAGCTGTTAGGATTTTTAAAGGTTTAGCATTTTATCTAAGTTTTTATGGTTTAGGGCTTTGGGTTTTTAATGTTAAGGTTTTTTAGGGTTTTATAGGTTTACAATTTAGGGCTAAGGGATTTGTTTTGTAATTTTTTGGGTTTAGCATATACGATTTAGGGCTTTATAGGATTTTGAGCTTAGAGGTTTTTAGGTTTAGGAGTTTTTGGGTTTTTTAGGGTTTTTAAGGGTTAAGTGTTTCTTATGGTTTATTAGGGTTTAGGTCTTAGGTTAACATGTTTTTTAGGTTTAGGGTTTACAAAAATTTTGGATTTAGGGGTTAGATCTTATGGTTTGTAGGGGTTTTAAATAGGTTTTAGGGTTTAGGGTTTAGGGCTTAGGGTTTTGTTATGTTTATGGTTTTAGGTTAAGGGTTTTACCTAGTTTTTTAGGGTTTAGGGCTTTGGGTTTTCTAGGTTTCGGTTTTTCAGGGTTTTATTGGTTTAGGGTTTAGGGCTTACGATTATTTTGAGTTTTTTAGTGTTTAGCATATACAATTTAGGGCTTTATAGGGCTTAGAGCTTAGAGTTTTTTTAGGTTTAGGGGTTTTTAAGGGTTAAGTATTTCTTAGGGCTTTTTAGGGTTAAGAGTTTAGGGCTTAAGGTTTTTTTTTTT
>JAJOOO010079737.1:0-24592 GCA_029582685.1 Solanum piurae
ATTAATATTATGATCTTTAAATAGATAGCAATACAAACAATAGGCTGCTTCTTTACTAACACTGTACTCCAACCAATCATGATATACATCATCAAACCATTCATGATTAAAACGACGCATTGCTCCAGAAATATTTGTTTGAGGGTACTTATGCACCTCCAAGCGAGGTTGACAAGGACCATTCACAAGGTATGCCCTTCTAATAACATCACGATAATTTGGATGATAATTCAATATTGGAGTTCTTTCACCGGGATCAAACTTTAAAGTACTCAAATCAAATTCTTGAGAAGAATGTGATGGTACTTCAGAATGATTGACATTTTCTTCTTGGTTAGATTGACTATGACTATGAGAGGCTAAACTTGATTTCGATATTGGGGTAAAATACTTCTTCATTGAATATTAAGACTGGATTGTAAAGTAAAAGTTTAGTTATAATTTAAGAGAATTAACACACATTCATAACTATTAAAAAAAAAAAGCATACACACAATAAGGACCAAAACCAAAAAGCTTAAGCAATGGTTATTTGATTATTACATTATATTTCTCTATCTCTCCAATTTTAGATTAAGAAAATATATTAAATTAGCCAAACAAAAAAAATGAAACTTCAACAATATCAATAATTCAGCCAACTAAAAGAAAGCACATCAAGAAATAACGAAATAAGGTACATAGAAATCTAGTAAGAAAAAAAGGAACCAAAAACTTACCGAAGTAGTTATTAATGGAGATGAAAGAAACGATTGCGGATATAAACTTCAAGTTTTCAATAATGACCAATCCAACAGAAGCAGCAAGCAACAGCGATAAAGGGCAGCCAGCAGCGACAAAGAGCAGCCAGGCGCCAGCAGCCAGAGCAAGGAAGAAGAGCGATGAAAAAAATAAAACGTGAAAAAATCCTAAAAGAAGAAAAGGATTTTTTAATATTTGACTTTGTAATTAGGGATTAAACTAATAATAAAAAAGAAAAGGGCTTTTTAATATTTGACTTTATAATTAGGGATTAAACTAATAAATTTTAAATTTCCGCCTAAAATATAAGCTGATAAAAAATTACCTCTGTTCGGATTCGAACACGCGACCTCAGGTGAAGGAGCGCGAATTCTTGAACCCTCAACGCCACTGAACTACGCCTTTGGTGTATGTTCAGGGGGGTCAATATTATATATATACACATAAATAAAAAATTTAATCGTATATATATAGTGTAATTTTTCGACGATGGGGGTTCGGATGAACCCCCTTGGTTCAACGTAAATCCGCCCCTGCTGGTATCCAGTGGCGTACGCAAGATTTTTCGTAAGCAGTGTTACCTTTTAAAATGAAAAAATAACTTTCGATGACTTCCTTTTTTAATAAAATGTATTCAAAATAATACCATGTGAGAAAGAAGGCAAATGAAAAGAACATAAAAAAAGAAGCCAGACAGGTTTGAACCCGCGACCTCACTTGCGAATTCCAAGCCAAAAACCAATTGGGCTACGGACAAATTTGATTTAAGGAGTGTCACATTTATATTATATAACTATATCTCTATTTTTCCCTTCTCACACTATACATATTTAGGGAAAAAAATCGATCAAGCAGTGTCACATGACACTCCATAGCCCTTGCTGAATCCGCCCCTTTTGGTATCCTACACTTTGCATTCATGATATCACATGATTCGAGACATGACACCCAACTCCAAACTTGACCCTTATTTGAGTGGAGACTCGACTCTCGACTCCGACCTTGGACTCAACCCAAACTTGAAATGTGGACTCGAGCCCGATCTGAGACCCGACTCTCAATTTAGATCGAGGACCCAAACCTAACCCCAACCTTGACGTGAAACTTGAACTTAAGACCCAAACCCATCCCTCACTCTCAACCACCTCGATTCAAGATCAATAAGTCCGGACTCCGAGCCCAACATAAAACGTTACTCCAACCTCTGAACCCAACCATAACCTTTGACCCATGACTCGACTCCACCTGAGGCCCAACTCCCAATTATCTTGACTTGAGACCTAACTCTCGACCCTTATAACTCGACTCCCATCCTTAACCCCAACACCCCAACCCATGATCCGACTCCCCTCCTCAAACCTAGCATTCGATCGGGACTTGACCAAAGTCAAGTCTAGAGTCAGGGTCAGAGTCAACCTTGTGTTAGGGTTGGTTCGATTCTTGGGTCGAGTCTCAAGTTAGGATAGAATATTGGGTTCGTGTTAAAGGGTATTGGGGGTCCAGGTCTAGTGTCGTAGTATTTGCTCATATTAACATAAGTATTCTTAAAATAATATTTTCTTCTTACTAACTAAACACTAAAACAATAAGTAAATCATTTACTTTTAAAAAAAAAAAAATCTTGGAAAACATTTTCCTTCCTACCATACACCCCCACCCCACCAATCTGCCATTATAGCTCCTCTAGGGAGCGACATAGAGAAATACAAAGAACTACTCCCTCCAATTCATATTATATGATATTTTTAACTTAGGTATACCCATTAAGAAATTCAATCACCCTATAACGTAAGATATGTTTTTACTAAATTATCCTTAATTAAATAGTGTACCTATATCTAATATGGTTTCTTGGTTACGTAAAACCCAACCTTTTCTTAAATAAGGGTACATTTACAAAAGAAAAATCAATACATTCTTTACTACGTAATAAAATACTATTTATTTTAAGTTTAGTATAAAAACTAAAATATCATATAATGTGGATCAGAAAAGTAAACAATTACTAGTTAGGAAGACGATAGGTGTAAAGTTCACACCCTTAGGCCTTAACTACTAAATTAATATTCTGTACTCCTTTTTATTTCTTTGTTGTCAATTTTAATTTCCTCTTAAAGTAATATAGAAAGCTACTCTCAGTACAACTAGAAGAAATCCTAGAAAATGAATATGTTCAAAGTGGTCCTCAGTTGCAATGCAAATAGAAAAACATTGCTTTCATAGTAGATGGAAAATTATTAGCACATCTTAGTGTAGGAATTAAAAATATATATCATAAGTATATAGTATCTACTCATGCTCATACTTACTTATTGGTGACTTTGTAGGGGCAGACTCTTATTTGTACAAGATAAAAATAAATTTACGTACACATCACACATACCTATACCACGCTTGTGGATTACGCTAGATGGTATGTTGTTATTGTTTGTTTAGTTGCTAGAGTAATTTATATTATGAATAATCAGAAGTCTATTGATAGTTAATAATGTTCTTATTATTAAATTTAGAATGATTACAAATCTAAATGAAGCTAATTTTCTATGGAAAATGTTGATTCGTAACTCGGAAAAACAAGTAGGAGTTATAACATATTTAACATGTCAAATTATAATTGTTGGGTTTTAAAAAGCGTGAATGGAAAATGAAGAGTTGTGATTTTAATAAACAATTGTGACTTTTATGAAGACTTGTGATTTTTATGAAAGGTTATGACCTTTCCGAAGGATTGTGATTTTTCCAAAGGGTTGTGACCTTTCCGGTAAGACACAATAAAAACATTTTCACACTACCCTTTGTTGTCTATAAATAGAGGAATTTCTTCTCATTTTAAGTGAACTAATTTTCTGAACTTCTTTTACTACTACTAAGTATAGTATTCTAAGTGTACTTTACTGTCGTTGAGTGGTTTACTGACACCGTAGTTATAGGTACCGATACACCGGTGAGTAAGATCGTTTTATCCTGAGAGGATAAATTCCATTAACCTCAGATACTTGAGAGGAATAATTTCCTTAAGGGGACATTGTGCATTCAGTGGGCTCGATTTTCTTCTTTGAGAAATATATTCTGTATATTGTTTCTAATGTGTTTCTGATTCTATTTTCTTTACTAGTTTTAATTTTCTAGTTTTGAAAATACTCTTTAAATTTTGTTGTTTCTTATCAAATTCTTCAAAATTTTTGTTCTAAATATCTTAGAAATACAGGATGAACAACCATAATTATACGTCTAATAGCATAACTTTCTTTAACATTGTCAAATATATAAAAATATATAAAATGTAATTAAGCAAAATAATTCATATACACACGTGTTTACATTCAAAAAGGTAAGAGTTAATTAAGGAAACAAGAATATTGAATTTGTCAAATATCTTATACTAGTAAACACACAAATACTATATAAAAAAATATAAAAAATCACTATCGACATATCCAACAAAAACAATATATTAGGTGCACATTCTTAGCAAAAGTGGGAAACAATTAATTACGCTAAGGACAATTTAAATTGTGTCCTTAGGCTTAGTTCCAAAATCGTCACTCAATCAACAATAAATATTGTTGGTTTATAGATGTTGGCTTTTTGTACTGTTATAGTAAGACAAGTTTATACATTTTAATGACAGTTTTTTTTTGTTGCTTTGTTTTACAACAACAAAAACACGTAAGATACTAATACAAGAATGTACTATTTTTTTCTTACTGTATTATTTATCTTTTGTTTCAGTTTTATTATCTTGTAAAAAAGTTTTGAATTAATTCTTAATTAATAGATTTTGGGACCACACGTGATGCAAAACTTTCTAATTTGACAGGCTAATATGATTTAAATTAACAATAATTATAAATGTTACTAAGCTCCTCGACATTAACTTTTACTATATAAGATATTGGCGGGACGGAGCCAGTACTAGCAATTAGGGGTTCTAAATTTTCTTCCCCATCCATAGCATTGAGTTGTCAACAGTTTTATTAGAGGTTCACAAGTTAATACATATATATTTACTTAATTTTCTAGTACAAATACAAGGTCTACAGAAAAGCTAGTGGATTCGTCCGAACCCACAAACCCCATCTAACTCCGCCCCTGATTATTGCACGCGCGCGCATATATATATATATATGGGCAACTATTTGGAAATAATATTTCATTCATTTTGTTTTATATGATACAATTTTATAATTCGTCCGGAAAACAATTAAACAATCACTTATTTCTAATCACACCTTCCATTTAGAAAAGATAACTTCTAAAGTCTAATTATTTACTTTTCTACTTGTTCACGTTCTCGCTCAATTTGTATATATATATTTGACCATGTCAAAAGTATATTTTTTTTCTTGAAATATAGTATGATCACATAGATGGAGCATCAATTAAACTTATAATTGATGAGTTATTATTGAATTTGAAATGGTCAATTGTGCAGTAAGGGAATCAAAATAGATCGAAGTTGAATCAATCAAATCTATCGAAGCTTTTAAAAAGTTACGACATTTGTTTCAGAGCAATGTTTGGTACAAATAATAAAAATAAAAAAATGTTTGGTACAAACAGTAACCGTTACAACGGTATAAAAGCTGCTTTCCCAACGGATGTCGACAAAAATGGGACCCTCTTATCACGCCAAAATTTCTTCATCAAACAAAAAAAACAAATTAACAATAATCAACAAAAAAAAATAAAAATACAATGATATAGGTAAAAATTTATTCACATCTAGTATTTATATCGATTATAGACTTATAGTAATAATAAAATATCAATTATTTGTTGAACCGTGAAGATTGTGTGAACGTAGGAACCTTGAATTCGGAAGCAAAAGAATTATAGAAGACGTTCTTTGCTAAAATTGAAATGATTTTAACAACATTTGTACTTACTAGTAGTTATCCGAATTGAAATGTTTTATTATTATTTGAA
This sequence comes from Solanum piurae, assembly GCA_029582685.1. Classification (NCBI taxonomy): domain Eukaryota; kingdom Viridiplantae; phylum Streptophyta; class Magnoliopsida; order Solanales; family Solanaceae; genus Solanum; species Solanum piurae. The sequence continues at coordinate 5,671 of JAJOOO010079737.1, forward strand.
CTTAAATTTGTAACAATTCCAATATTATTGTTGAAAACCTTGTGTTTTATTATATTGTTGTACTTTAGTTTTCTATAATATAATTCGTTTTAATAATTTGGCGAGCAAACTCTCAAGATTAGAAAAAATAATTTGTTTTGCAAATGCTTTAATTTAGTGAGAAGGTGCAGGAGGTTGACAATGATAAATCTAACAAGAGGTAGCTAGAGATGAATTGAGGAAGATTTGAGTAGATGTAATTAAATAGAACATGACATATTTTTAGCTCACCGAAAATACGACTCTAAATAGGAGAGCATAGAGGTTGAGGATCAGAATAGAAAGTTAATTAGTAGGTAGTATAGGGAATCTCTTTCTTTATCGGTGGGAGACCATTTTATTATTGGCATAATATATAAACATGACCCTTAACTTGGCGTCAGCTAACAACTATGACCTTTAACTTTGGATGTGCACAAGTAGACACTTAAACTTGTATAAAATTGAACAAGTAGACACATCCGTCCTACATAACACCCTACATGGAAATTTTGTATCCTATGTGGCGTCCTACATGTATTATGCCATGTAGGACACGTGTGTCTACTTATTCAATTTTGTACAAGTTTAAGTGTCTATTTGTGCATACTCAAAGTTGAAGGACATAGTTGTCCTCTGAAGCCAAGTTAAGGGTCATGTTTATGTATTATGCCTTTATTATTTGTTGTCGATATATTTATTTTCTTCGATTATTCTTCATAATTGTTTTTTATTCTTGTATTTTAATTTTCATACCTTTTTGAGTCGAGCATCTATCGAAAATAGTCTCTCTAAAAAATAGGAAATTGCTCATATGTATTATCTTCTTTAGACTCTACTTGTGAAACTGAATTTGTTACCATTACCATTTATAATTTGAATTAAAAATATTAATTCAAACCAAATCTCATGTATTATTTTATTTATTTAGTGCACTGAGCGTATGCCCGATCTCCTTCGATAATAATTGACATGCCATAGTTGTAATGTTTTGTCTTTAATTTCATTTTTTTTTTAAATTGTACTTTGGCTTTTTAAATTTATTTCTCGAGTACTATACTTTATATTAACACAACAACTCTAGTATGATAAACAAAAATATAACATTCTATTAGCATAAAAAGGATCAATTGTTTATTAGGCCAAAGAGTAATTATAATTGTTTTAAAATGATTATAAAATGGCTAAATAAGCCAGCTTAAAATGACGAAAAAGAAGCTTAGTGGAAATTTTCCGGAACAAATTAACGATTGTGTCACAGGCTGTTATTTAGAGCTGATGACAAAGACGGCCAACAGCTTACACGTGTCAGAATAACATTTTTATTCATGACAGACATGTCACAATATCCTCTGCTGGAATGGATTAAGGAATAAAATCTTCTGATTTGAATATGACTAGAGAGATCAATTTTTTTTTTCATTCTCATATTTTGTTGTCATTTAATTTCTATTAATATCAAAAATAAAAATATTTTTATTGTCATATCATTTTTTTGTTACTATTATTCCTTATTTGAATGTTACTGATGTAACGATTTCTCAATTTTGATGACTGTTTTACTACATTAAACGAATCTTATTTATTTCCTTCTAATAACTTGTCATTTTAGTTGAAAAGTTAGTTTATAGACTTCGTATCATAATTCATATGTAGTTAAACTTGAGAGATTTTATTATTGAAATTCAAATTGAGGCTTTACACTGGTAGGATAGTGACTTTAATGTAATAAAAAAAATGTGTTCATTTTTACATATTCAATGTTGATTAAAATTCATAATTTCATATCAAAGATAAAAGTAAAAAATAATAATTTCTTTTTTACTTTCATATCAACAGATTGGTACCGACTTTAAATCTAAAACAATTTAGAGCCTGTTTGACATTACGGTTGGAGTCCAGAAGTATTTATTTTGATAAAAAAATATTTTTTTAAGAAATTAGGCGTTTGACAAACCAATAAAATTGCTATTAAATGAAAGTAGAAGTAGTTTTTCTGTAATTGAGAAAAAGCTAAAATTTCTTGCTTCTTAAAGAAAAAAAACAGAAATAGAAAAATATTTTTTTCAAGACTGAAATATTTATTCCATATATACATTTTACCAATATACCACTTATTAATTCATTAGCATATCTCATAAGTTTGATTAAGTTTTATTTAAGAATTTTATATTTTATATAATAAACTTTTATATTTTATTTTACGTTTATTTATTATTATTTTATTTATTATATTACGTATTGTTTTGCATAATTAGAAAAAAAGAACAACAATATTTTTGCAAGATTAGAAAAAAGGAAAATGTAATTAAAGAATTTAGACCTCCAAAAAAGTATAATATTGATTAAAATTTTGAATATGTACATTTAATTTAATAAAAATAAAAATTAAATTAATTTTTTTTAATGGAGATTAAGAATAATTTCTCTCTATAAAATAATATTAATACTAAAAGTACATTGATATTTACCCTTTTTCATAATTTGACTCTTAAAAGCATTTTTAACAAATATTTGTCAAACACAAATTCCTTGTGAAAAAAATTATTCAAATAAAATTGCCAAATACAAATTGTTTTTTTCCTTCCAAAGCACCCTTTTGAGAAGCGATATTAAAAAAGTATTTCTGAAAATAAGCATTTTTTAACAACAATGCCAATAGACTCTTAATAGGCAAACATTAAAGGGAAATTATTAAATTAGCTTAACCATAATTCATAAATGAATATGGAAATATGTATGTTCTTCGTCCTAAAATAATACTCGTTATTTTTATTTATAAAATTAAGAATTGACATTTTAAACTTTTAAGATTAAAATTATGTTTTACTTACATATCATGCATTGATTTTTTTTAAATTTTAGAAATATCAATACAGTTAAAAAGAGAAGTTGTTACTAGTAATTTTAAAGTAAATGATTATTTTGAGTTAAAACTATAATTAAAATTGTACAAAAAGAAAATCCATGGCACAATGATTACATTTCAAACAGCTCTGAAAAAATAAAGTTAGAATTATAGGCTAAATTAGCGGTGTTCGAGGTTGTCATGGACCCCTTCTTTGTGTGTGGGTAACGAGCTGTCATCTCCAACTCCTCGACAGACTGTTTCCTACCCCCCACGAAATTTACTTCTTATACATATAAACCCTCACTACTACCACCATTTTCACCATTACCAAGCATTTCTTCTAAACCCCCCCATCACTTAAAAATCCATTCTTTAAGCCATTTTCATTTCTGGGTATCTCAAATTTGATCGGAAAATCAAGAAATGGCTGAGGAAACCAAGAAAATAGCTGAAGAAACGACCCCTGAAGTGGTGGTTTCTGATGTTACAGTGAGGGAGACACCTCAACCTGAGCCGGAAAATGTGCCGGAGTCACCGGAGAAAGTTGGTTCCCTGGTCACTGGAGAATCGAAGGTTGAGGATGAAAAGGAGAAGGAACTTGTTACTGAATCCAATTCGTTTAAGGAAGAAAGTAACAAGGTTGAAGAACTTCCTAATCCTGAACAAAAAGCATTGGCTGAATTCAAACAGATGGTTCAAGAAGCTCTTAACAAGCATGAATTCACTGCCCCTCCTCCTCCGCCGCCGGCAAAGGAAGAGGATGAGAAGAAAGCAGCCGTTTCCGCCGATTCCCCTGCTGAGGCACCGGAGGCAGAGCCAGTTACAGAGGCGGCAGCGACGGCGACGGCGACACCTGAGTCAGTGATAGAGGCAGAATCGGAACCGGTGGCCGAGAAGAAAGTTGAAACAGAGGAATTGGAGAAAACAGAGGAGAAAGTAACTCCACCGGAAACTGAAGCAACTCCGGCACCGGTAGCAGAGACACCATCTGAGCCATCGGCGACAGAGAAGGTGGAGGCAGTCGAAGAAATCAAGGAAACAATTGTTGAAGTACCGGCTGCGGTTTCTGTGGTGGCCTCCACGGAGGAGCCACCGGCTGCAGAAGCAGAGGAACCAAAAACAGAGCAAACTCTTCCACCACCACCACCAGAAGAAGTATCCATATGGGGAATACCCCTTCTAGAAGATGAGAGAAGTGATGTAATCCTTCTCAAGTTTCTTCGAGCAAGAGATTTCAAGGTGAAAGAAGCTTTCACCATGTTGAAAAGTGTTGTTGCATGGAGAAAAGAATTCAAGATTGATGAACTCTTGGATGAGAAAGAATTAGGACAAGGACTTGAAAAAGTTGTTTACAATCATGGAGTAGACAAAGAAGGTCACCCTGTATGTTACAATGCATTTGGTGAGTTCCAAGACAAAGAATTGTACCAAAATACTTTTGCTGATGACAAGGAAAAGCTCACCAAGTTCCTCAGATGGAGAATTCAGTTCATGGAGAAGTCCATCAGGAATCTTGATTTTAGCCCTGATGGTATCAACACTTTTGTTCAGGTTCTTGATCTGAAGAATTCACCTGGACTCTTCTTTTACAAGAAAGAACTTCGCCAGGCCACCAATCGTGCCCTTCTATTACTCCAGGATAACTACCCTGAATTTGTTGCCAAGCAGGTACCTTTTTGTTTATACTGTTTTTATATTGTTATATGGTTTGGTATTTGGATATTAACTGGATTTTGATGTTATGGTATGAAGGTGTTCATCAATGTTCCATGGTGGTACCCAGCTTACTACAGGATGATTAATGCATCTTTCACTACAAGGACCAAGAGCAAGTTTGTTTTTGCTGGTCCTTCAAGATCTGCTGAGACCCTTTTCAAGTAATTACTCCTAGTTCAGCCCTATTTTCATGTTATATTTGTTTGGATTGAGCAAATTCTGATAATGTTTATGAAAATTTAGATACATAGCACCAGAACAAGTACCAGCACAATATGGTGGACTTAGCAAGGAGGGTGAACAGGAATTCACCACTGCTGAACCAGCCACTGAGGAAATCATTAAGCCAGCTTCTAAACAAACCATTGAATTCCCAGTTACTGAGGTATGTGTTCAGTATTTGTTCACACTTGGTTACATAATTGTATTGCTGTCAGATTTGTAAAGTGTGTGACCGTCTCATCTAGCTTAAATCATTAGTCAGAACACACTTTTATTATAACTTGAGAATCGAGCCGGGGAACACTTCTTAGTCTGCTATCATATTTACTGTTTCATCATCTCATACAAAAGCTTAAGCTATTAGATCTGAACTCCAAAAATGTACTACTTTTTGATGGATCTGACATGCACCCGGCGAAGAAGTCTTGCAACATAGTTAAAAAGAACATATTTTTATTTACTTAATTATATCTATGAGTGAATTGCATTTCATTTGTTGAATTTTTCAACTGTGTATTGATTGTGTGAAAATGTTGGATTTTACAGAAGTGCACATTGGTGTGGGAAGCTAGAGTGACAGGTTGGGATGTATCATATGGAGCTGAATTTGTGCCTAGTGCTGAAGGTGGATACACCATTCTCATAGAGAAATCAAGAAAAGTTGGGGCAAATGAATCAGTAATCAGCACTAGCTACAAGGCAAGTGAAGCAGGCAAAGTGGTGATCACAATTGACAACCAAACTTCTAAAAAGAAGAAACTTGTTTACAGGTCCAAGAACAAGCTCTCAGATTGTTGAGGGCTTCTTTTGTTGTTTCATAGATTTTTCTTTTGGGGGTTCTATGGTTGATATCAACTAGTATTATTATTTTGAGTTTTTTGGGGGTATTTATTTATATTTTATTGGGGTTATTTTTTAAACTATTTTGCTGTTGGATTGTTTTTTAATTATATGGGGAACATTACAAAGGGGTTGAGATGTGGACAGAACCTTTGTTGGAGTACAAGTTATTGATACATTTTCTTCTGAAATGTTTTGTGTAAATCTAATGCTGCCTGTCATTTTCCTTTCTTTTTTTGGTGATGTGAAGCTTAACATTAGTTAATCTATATGCTTTTGTTTCCTATATTTTGGTCCATTTTCATAAGTTGTTCATTTTTCTGTCTTTATGTGAAAATTTTTATCCCAAATTGTGATATTTTTGTATCAGGGACAAAAGGGGTTCTAGTGAAATATTCCATGAGGATTTTACTTTTTAGTGTCGAGGGGTTGTTCAGACGATAAAAACCGTACTTCCAACCACTGTGAAATTCAAGTCAAGGGGTTGTCGATAGACCTTACTTCCATTCATTGTGAAATTCAAGTCAGTAAGTGAGCAAACTCTCAACTTTTGAATTGAAAGTGAGAGGTGATTACCATTTGAGCAATTCCCTCTCGTCAAATAAATTATTATGTCATTTTCTGATTGTCACGAATTTAGAATTTGCTCATGTGGCACCAAAAGCTAAGGCAGTACAAAATTTAGCCCAGAAAAGGTTCAACATTGTTCCGTAACTTTGGACAGAGATTCAAAATCTTCTTTTATCTGTAAATTAAAATTTAAAAATAGCCTTCATCTTCTATCCAAACTACTTTATTTTTATCCTCAAAATATGTGATGTTTCAACTTAGCACTCCAACACACTCAAATTAAAGGTAGTGCTACACTGACAAACAACAACATATATTCAGTATTCATATTCATATGGAGTTCTGACTAAATTTAAGCTCACTCGAGTTTGAATTTCAATGAATTCTATTACATAAAACATTTCACTCCCTAATTAACTATGTGAAAAAAGAGAAACTAGACCATGATTTGATGGATATATATTATATATATGATATATCACTCTCTAATTTAGCAATGACTCTAAAATAACACAAAAGAAGTAGTAGTATCTGTCAAGCATTTAGAAATCTAATTTTTTTAAAAGCATTCTCTTTTCAAAAAGAGGAAAAGATTACACCAAAAAAAAAGTCTGGAAAAATATTGTTACAGCACGTAAAGCAAGTATTTGTATGAATATATTTTTCTTTTGCAACAAAGTACTACTAGTTGTTTAATTGCTTTAGTTTATTGTTGAACCTGCAAAAAAGGTTGGTATTAAAGTGAGGTTCTAATCATTTTACCCACCAACTTTACATTTAGTAATAATAAAAATTAAAGAGTTTTAGGTTCTTCCATCATTATCAATGAGCAGGTTTTAGATGTTTCTCAATTATTTTTCTTTAAAAAAAAAGTAGTATCAATGGCCCCAACAATAATGTTATTAGAACATTTCATAATCCAAATTGCTATCTAATCCAAAGACTTTTGGTCGATGCTGAAAATTGAATTCTATTGCCTTTAATTGTGCCTAAGTATATGCTGATGATACATATCCAAAAAGGACCGGATACGAACTCACAATATAGAATATGCTTATCGTGTCATTGCGAAATTCATTTTTCTGATTTTTAAGGAATTTATTTTCTTAGAGCAATGCTTTGATCGATCAAATATGAAATATTGGTATTCTTCTGCATAACAATCACACCGTCAATATTGTCCAATTATGATTATCATAAACCTAGAGTAGGAATGTTTATTAATTAGCCATTACATAATATGATAAAATGTGGTCTGTGTACACTATATCCTTTTTATACCGTACTCGTGAGATATCAAGTATGTTGTTCTTGTATAGGTGATAACATTTTATACAAAAATACGAAAAGAAATATTCATTGGTGTTAATGAAAATATCAAGTGTGAATGTTTTTTTTTCTTTCTTTTTTAACATACAAAAATGAAATATTATTGGTTTGAATACTAGTGATAAATTGGTGTAAACGTGCTATCCATTGTAGATATTTAATTGCATCAAAAAAAAGAAGAAGAAAAAAAGCAAGAGAAGAAATGATGGAAGAATAAGAGGGAGAACATGCTAAGGAAAAATCTTCAATTGATAAAAAGAATTGCTCCTACCTTTAGTAGACAATTTTGATAAGGTGGCTCCCAGATTAATTAATTATATTAATAATAATAAACAATTATAATGTAGACAAAAAAAGAGTCGAGATTAGAGGCCCAAAACCTACTTAGTTTACCAGAAATAGTTACGTAGGAATAATATACATAAAATTTGATCTTATCCAAACATTTTATTGATTATTTTGTTCAGCTTAATATCTGACATGCATGAATACTTTCATTGACCAATCTTTCAAACTTATCTAGTTCAAACTTTTTTCTATTTTCGCTTTTATTTATTTATTATTCTAAAAATATATTTTTTTAACTTTTATTTGTTATTTTTAATATCATTAAATATATATTTTTTCATAATTCTATTTTTAATTAACACTATTTACTTATTTTTTAAATTATTTTGTAAATCATGAATATTGCACTAGAATCTACGAATTTCCAATTCCAAGGTTTCTTCAGTACCTTTGACTTCTTAGGTTTCATTGAAACAAAGAACATTGGTTTTCTAACGACGTTTTGTTTGTAAATAATTAGTACTGTGATTTTAAGAGAATCGTTTCCTTAATATTTGTCTGTTTATATATTTCGCTTGCATTTATCAATAGAGTAAGTATTAATTTTGTATTTATACATTTAGAGAGATGTGAGATGAGAGATGAGTGAGAGATGAAAGAGATGTAGGATATGAGATATGAGAGGTGAGAGATATGAGAGATGAGAGATGAGATATGACAGGTGAGAGATATGACAGGTGAGAGATATGAGAGATGAGAGATGAGAGATGAGATATGATTTAAGTTATGAAAGGTGTGAGAGGAGAGATGAGAAATGAGAGATGAGATGAGATGATAAACTAGAGATGAAAGATATGAGATATGAGACGAGATATGAGATATAATATGAGATGATGTGAGATGTGAGATATGAGATGAGATATGAAAGATGAGAGAGATAAGAGATGGGACAGATGAGATAAAAAAATGAGATGAGAGAGATGAGATAATATATGAAAGATGAGATGAGATGGGTGAAATACGAGAGATGAGAGATATGAGATGAGATAATGTGAGATATGAGATGAGATGATGTATGAAAGATGAGAGATATATGATATGAGATGAGATATGAAAGACGAGAGAGATAAGAGATGAGAGGGATAAGAGAGATAAGAGATGAGTGAGATGATAGATGAGAGAGATGTGAGATGCGATGAAATAAGAAAGATGAGATGAGAGAGATTAGATATGAGATATGAGATGAGAGAGATGAAAGAGATGAAATGAAATAAGAGAGATGAGATGAGAGATATGAAAGATGAGATATGAGATGAGTGAGATGAGAGATGAGAGAGATGTGAGATGAAATTAAAAAAAGATGAGAGAGATGACAGATATTAGATGAGATGATATATGAAAGATGAGATGAGAGAGATGAAAAAGATAAGATGAGTGAAATACGAGAGATGAGAGATATGATATGAGATATAAGATATAAGAGATGAGATATGAGATGAGATGATATATGAAAGATAAGATGAGATATAAGATATAAGAGATGAGATATGAGATGAGATGATATATGAAAGATAAGATGAGAGATAAGAGATGGGTGAGATGAAAGATAAGAGATAAATGAGAGATGTGAGATGAGATACGATGAGAGAGATGAGATGAGAGAGATGAAAAAGATGAGATGAGTGAAACACGAGAGATGAGAGATATGATATGAGATATAAGAGATGAGTTATGAGATGAAATGATATATGAAAGATGAGAAATGAGATGAGATATAAAAGATGATAGAGATGAGATATGAGATGAGATACTATATGAAAGATGAGATGAGTGAGATGAAATGAGAGATATGATATGAGATGAGATGAGAGAGGTGAGAGATATGAAATGAGATATGAAAAATGAGAGAGATAAGAGATGGGAAAGATGAGAGATAAGAGCTGAGAGAGATGAAAGAGAGGAGATGAGAGAGATATGAGATGATATATGAAAGATGAGATGAGTGAAATACGAAAGATGAGAGATATGATATGAGATATAAGATATAAGAGATGATATGAGATATGAAAGATGAAAGATGAGATGAGAGAGATATAAGATGAGATGATATGAGATATGAAAGATGAGATGAGAGAGATATAAGCTGAGATGGGATATGAAAGATGAGAGAGATGAGAGATGAAAGACATAAGAGATGAAATGAGAGAGATGAGAGATATGATATGAGTTATGAGAGATGAGATGTGATATGAGATATGAAAGATGAGAGAGATGTGAGATGAGATATCAGATGTGAGATGAGATATGATATGAGATATTAGATGAGATGTGATATGAGAGATGATATGAGATATGAGATATGAGAGATACCAGATATGAGATGAGATATGAGATGAGATATGAGATATGAGAGATGAGATGAGATATGAGATGATGTATGAAATATGAGATGAGAGATGAGATGAGATTGAGATATGAGATGATGTATGAAATATGAGATAAGATATGAGATATGAGATGTGAGATGAGATGAGATGAGAGATATTAGATATAAGATAGGAGATCTGAGAGATAATAGATATAAGATATGAGATATGGGATATAAATATGAGATATGAGATATGAGAAGAAGATTCATTTTTAGAGAGTAAAATAGATAATTGGGCTAGGACATCTTCAACCTTATACTCTATTTTTACTCTTTAAATATCGAGTTTTCTATTTTTTCAGACAACCAACTCTAACTCAATTCTCTATTTTTACTCTTTAAAAAAGAATGTTTTTCTCTTTCCTCAATATTATATTATTATTTCTATTACATCCTTATTTAATAATATAAATCATTCTTCTTTCTTTTTTCAAATAATCATTTTATATAATTTTCATGAGATATAATATTTTATTTTTTCAAATTCTTTATTTAATATAAAATTATATTTTATTTCAAATTTTTAAGTAACATAAATTGCAAGCAAATATTCTATAATATACAAATTAATGAACAATTCAAATAAAAGTGAAATCATTAATGAAATACTTACATAAACATTACATAAATACTCAACTTTCAAGATTATTACGTTGCTCTCTTAAGTATTTTATTAATGCATTACGGAGTTAAACATTATCACGGTTGTACTTAATTTTTTTTATGTCTAGCTAAAAATTGTTCAACAGGAAATTTTCAAATTATATTAGTTACAATTTTTTTAAAAAAAAATTAACATATTATTAATTCGGGATGAAAATAGTTTATATTAAATAATATATGTTTTAGAATATTATATTACATTTAAAAAGAATTACAAATATTAAATATTTAATTAATGGGATTATATGTAAAATAATATGTTCATTGCAATTAATACCAAAAAATTAATACTCATATCTCGCCTTTTGAAGTGCGGCACAATTAATATAAAAAAATTAAAATATTTAATTGCATATATAAATAATCAAAATCTCTATAGCAATAACATATTAGCAAATATTTCAATTCAAAAACTGAAAATAGATAGTACATACTTAGAACTTGAATGAGAAAAAAACAGAACAAAAGTCAAAACAGTGAGAAAAAAGACAGAGGTAGAAGTGACTCTGAAGTCTGAAGTAGAAGAAGGAAAAGGAAACAGAGAGGAAGAAGAAAAGAAGAAGATAGAAGAAATACGTATTGGTTGGACTTTGGAGTTGCCGGAAAAGTCTAGCTAGTGGCCTTAGGAGTCTAGTCGAAGATCCTAAAATTACCTTTTAACTTTTAAAACCCTAAATTGGTTGCCTTTTTTTTTTTCCAAAAGAAAATACAAAAGGTGTGTCACCTTTCCCGCCTCTCGCCTTTGTTAGCCATGGCGTCGTCTTTTGAAGATCGCCTCGTCACAAAGCTAAAAGGCGATGAAGGGTGGCCTCGTTGAGGGGATCGCCATCGACGATGAGGCGAGATCGCCTTTCACAACACTAGAAGAATCTAATTTAACTAGTCTTTGAACAAGCACTGTCCCTACATATAGAAAGATTTCAATAGCAGTAATTATATTTCGCAACCAATTTAAGTTTCATTTTCCAACAAGTAACAATTCTTTACCCTTGTAAATGAATTTTTGATTGAAAATGTCTATTTGCTCTTTATCTGATATTGTTGCAGACTCAATTGCCTGCATAAATATCAAAGTCGTATAATACAATATTTTATTATTTGTAAGTGTCCATGTATGTGAATCTTATGGTTTATAGTGAAAGCACATACAACACATATAACATATGATTTTTTTTCCCAGAACAAACTTAGAATAGTTCACCAGAAAAGGTAGGTAGTCAGACATATTGTTTCAGGCCTTCCATCATCACCAACAGCTAATCCAAAAACATCAACTAGTTTTTAGACAACTTTCCTGTACTATTAACTTAAACTAAATAATATCGTAGATGGAATTAATGTCAACAGAAAAGGCAGAAAATTTGAACTATACTTTTGAAACAGAGAAAATTAGAAAATTTGAAATAATGGCAACCATTATTCATGGGAAAGAGTAAATTTGGAAGTTAGTTTCTTAGTTTTAAATTGCTAAATAGAGTTTATAGTACAAATGACTTATCATGCGCACAAGATTTGCAATCGCCTAATCAAAGTAAAACAGAATTGTGCACAAACCTCAGCATAATTGAGATGGTAGTCTCCCAACTGCTTATCAGCCCATTTTGAAATTGGCAACAAGAAAGACTGCAAGAAATCATCCCTTTTCCATTTCAACTTTAGAACGCAAACTCTTCAAGTGCATTCTCTCTTGCGGTCCTCTTTGTTCCTTTAATGGTATTTTTTTTAACTGTTCAATGATATATTGCAAGATCCTTTGCTCTCCCGTGATGACAAACTGCAACAACACAAGGGGCATATATCGAAATAGGACAATCACGCACCAACAATAAGCAAAGAGGAATTGATGGAGGGATCAGCTTCAACCAAGTAACCGAATTTGAAACAAGGGTGGGTAACCAAGTAAGAAGAAATTGATGCAACATGCCAGGAATTTATTTACAAACAGTTAACTAAAGAAGATAGAAGCAATTTCCTAACAACTGATTGCTTATTGGGATAAAAAAAATTACTTAAATTTGCAGAAGTTAAATAATGTGGATCGAGGAAAGGATGAGGGTTCAGTATTTCAGAAAACCACTTTTCAGTCCATAGTGAAGTTAAGGCAGTTATAAATTATAATTAGACTATAATAGCACATTTGATTCGACAAAGGTCAAATTTCTAAGTTGAAAAATAGGACCTGAAGAATAACACTGGACCAAAATTATTATTTTTCCTTAAATAACACACATTTAAAATAATCACCTTAATTCAGCTAGATTAAGTTACAACTGTAAGTGACTAATCACAATCTTGTAGGTAGGAGACATGCTATACATTCTTCAGTTGAGTTTAACCGAGGTTATTTCAAAATGATGGGTAATTTGGTCTTCTTTGGTAGCTTCACCAAGGATTGTTGATATATGTATTAATATATGCATAATACCTGAGTAATCAGAAAACATAGTGTATGGCATTTTCTATACAACCTATTGTTAATTGTGAATAGTAAAATTGCTATTAAAATTTAAGTTCCTATAGGTACCACAAACGGAGTGTAGATCGGGAGTAGCAAGTACAACCTCTCATTTGACGCATCATTAGTTTTACATAAGGATGAAAGCACCTAAAATGGCCACTCAATACTCAAGGACATTCAACAAACAAATGAGAAACTCAATTGATGTCCACTCTTGATCACCCAGAGATTCATTTTATGCAAAAAGTAAACTGACATCGAATGTTAGCATCGGCCAAGAAGTACTCCAGATGGATATCAGCAAACCTAACTAACATAAAAAGAACAAAGACTTCCAAATCTTTTAGTAACTAAGTCCACGAAACACAATTTACCTGATACTTCAAGCTAGATTCAAGAAATATCAGTTTTTTTTCTAAATAGGAAATTGCAGGCTATGCCACATACTCCAAAGAGCTTGTGGTCCATCACCACTCAAATAATTGATAAAGAGGTAAAATCTAGCCCAAACAATTGATATACCATTAGCATGTTAGCAGTCAAGCAAATGCTAGTAATGTTTTAAGAAACTCGGACTAGAAACCAGTATTTTTTTTCTCATTTTATACCTGTCGAAATAATACCCAAGCATAGCAAGTGTAGTGGATGGTTTTTGTGATTCCCAAAATACACCATGTGAACTTAAGAAGCTCCAAAATTTCTTCAACTTCCTGGTTGGAAATGATGAAGTTTATAGTTGGTTAAGCAAACCTATAAATCGATTACCAAAGGAATGTACTCACATAACATTCATTGCACTATTGTTCAGGATTTTACTATTATATAAAGAGAACAGGTTATTTTGTTCATATGAATCCTCAGTGATCATAATTCATGCCGTTCCATTTTAAGCTCCTTAGACCCATATTATATATAATAATTAAATAATAATAATAATAAGCTCTAGAAGTTCTATTTATTTTCGAAATGCATATAAATCTCATATAAGACTAAAGGACTCCTACAGAACACAAGACCTAAATTACTACTAACATGACTAAAACATAGTCCCAACTATATAAACATTTTTTATTGTGACCTATTATTCACACTGTCTGCATGAATTCCAAGAGATTGTAGGTTTTTCGAGACAATTTCCTTCCATGTGATTTTGTGGCTTATGCCCTTTTAACACCTTCACTCATCATGCCCCTCTATTACAAACATAAGTGCACAACATACCAACACTGTAAATCAAATGACCCTTAAGAATATTACCTTTTTCATTTAAGAGAAAGGTGACATCCCAAGAGTACTACTTTCCAGTGTACAAGAAACAAGATGGTCATCTTTATCCTGACACCATAAGGCATAGCAAGAATGACAAGAATTAGAGAGAATGACATTCAAGTGGATTTTTACTGACCTCTGTGAGCTTTCCCTCATCTAAAACATCAAAAACACTGAGAAGTAGTTTCTCGTATAATTTGACATTCAAGTGATAACCATCATCTCAGTGGCATACTTCACCAGTTAAGTCATCTCGAGGCTTGAGCTGGCCTTTCTGCCAGTGGCATAGCAATCTCTCTCAAAGATTTTAAACATTTTGTCCTTTGCATCTCTGCTGCAGGAGGAGGAAAAAACTGAAACAAAGAAATAATATTTTTATGGCATATCATCTGGTATAGCATCACAAAGAACCCTTTCTTGTAACCTTATTTCTCAGGACATGGATGTTCATAGTATATGGTATCAAAATGTCCATGGATTGAGAAAAAGAAGAAGAAGATGAGAGTGTACATAATAATGATGAAGAGCATCAAACAAGCAAACAAGAACAAACATCAATGATAGTATGTCAATTGAACTAATTCCATGGGTCAATAAGATTTTTTGAAAAGAAGTCCTTGTAGGAGAGTACAAAAGAAGAGACAAGAATAACTAGAAGTACAAGAAGATAAAACATGTCAATTTCCAAAAAATAGACACTTCCTTTTTTCAACCATGAAACCCCCAAGGGCCAGGCCAGGGACAGACAATTCGAAACTCAATAGATAATGAACCTCCAATCTAAAAGATGAAAACCCTCTTAGCAACTCTAACTTTAATTCTAAGCAATCCTATGATTAGACATATGATGATCAAACTTCAAAACAGAACACTCAAGTAAATCAAAATTGTATTTAATTTGTTTGAAAGAAGTGAAGTGCATTTGTAGTTTCAATCCATCTATTTAATATTTAACATACTTATTTTCGGCAATAAAATTAAGAAAATGAAATCCAACTAGGATTACCGCAAATTTACATTCTTTGCATCGACCATTAAGCAAATTGGTAAATCATGATTCAATTTGCAATTCCCTTACTGAAAAGAATGATAGGTTAAATTATAATGTTGTTAGTTCGTTCTTGTATAGATGTTGTAGGGCCACTTGCTTCCTGTCGTTGTTTGTATAGATGATAGAGGGACACGGCTCTTCCTTTTATATTATAGGTAAATAAAAGAGATCCCTAAACTTAATTAAAGGTGAAGTCATAAAATGCAATTAACCAAAGTCATTTCGGTTTGATTGATTTTTTTGTTAATGAACTAAAAATTCGATTAGAAACTAACTAAACCAACTGAATGCATGATGTTACTCAATATATCGGAGATGCGGTGTATGTTAAAGCATGTGCACCCACTGCCTTCAAATCTTAAGCCCGCCACTCTGAGTTGAAGCTGAATAAAAGAGTACTGAAGTTCAACTTGATAAAAATTGTGAAAGTTGAAGATTAATGAGTAGAAACCAGTATTTTCTTGAAATATGCAATCAGACCACTACTTGAAGTCCGAATATTGCATTTCACTATTTTCAAAGAAGTTAAAATATTATAAAGTTCAGTATTTGGCTATTTGCAAGGATGCATGACCAAACTAGAATTGCAAATACTTATGTTAAGTATTAGTAACAAATCAGAAATTTCTCTTCAGCAAAAGTGGGACAGAGAGAAATGTACACTCCTCAGATTCCTTAGCTCATTTGCTTTTCACCCAGATTCCCCAAACCCTACAGTAGGATGATTTATGAGCCCCTCCTCCAACATGTTTAACTGAACTGACAGAAAAAGAATATGCAACAGAAATGTTAAATACATTATCATATGAATTTAGTTTCATAAATAAACAACTTTGCAAAGCTTGTTACAACAATTACAAAGATGAGGGGAAGAAAAAATTGAATCATCATATTAAGTGGGAAAGACATCACTTACTTGTCTCTTTTTCCACTTAATATACGACTTCTTGCTGGAAAACTCGGTGCGTGAAATACAACATAACAATTTCAGTGGGATCAAGATTGTATCCATCCTTTTACCCTCTTTTCCAACCATCGCATTAAGGAGACCAAGTCTTGTCCTGACGTCCATGGCCTCAGAAATCTGTACATATTAATCAGGTAAGAACCCAGTAAGCATGAAACTGTAAATTCCAAAATAATAGAGTCAAATCTTCAATATCTGTCTTCCCTCTTTATCTTCTAACATTTCCCTTTGAGAAATTTATCGCTTTTTGTTATCTATCACTTCTATGATTTAATAATGAATGTTTAACTCAATTAATTATCAAAAACATTGAATTTGTAACTCCTTTTTTTCCTGTCCAACACTAGGTACACTATTTTTACATTATAAACACACTACCAACTGACAACTGGTGGAGACTAGCACCATATACCAAACAAATCACCAACATAACAGTTCAAGGCAACTCTGTACTTTGATAATATTTGAACACCTCTTGGCACAACATCTCAACCTTAACGAACAAACTGTAGCCTCATCAGCCTTATGCCCTTTCATTAAGGAGAAAAAATTACTGCTTATTAAGTATTTTCATATCCTAAATGATTTGAAATGAAACAGCAAGCAAGCTATCCCAACCTGTTGAGTTAAGGGCAAGAGAAGAATCCATTTTGAAAGAAGATAGTGGAATCTACAAGTGAAGTAGTGTAACCGACCAGAAAATACTGGAATAGAATATTATATTAAACTATTTGCTCATCAAATACTTGCTCCAGTAATCAATCTGGAAGTTCTTATTACGTGCCAACACATGTATTCAAGGCATCAAACATTGTATAAAATCAAAGAAGTCAAACATCAAAATGTAAAAAGAAGTATGGATTTAATATGAAGCTCCAAAACAAACTCTTGCACCCCACCATAGGATGTTTACAAAGTAGAGGTAAAATAAATTAATTAAATGGATATGATGACCTCACTTCATTAAAGTTCATATTTAAAATTTATCGAGATATTCTCAAAACAGACTTAAAACCAAGGAGGTGCTAGAAATAAGTGAGGATCAAATGACATCAACGTATCACTGATTTTCGTGCACAAGCGCAGAACTTAACTTATCATTTGATTAGGGTTTATGAAAGATGGAATAAGCTTCTAAACAAATTGAATACTATTGCTACTAAGTATGAGAGAAGTTATCAGAGAAGAGTAAAAAATACTTGAATGTTCGTTGAAGAAAACATTAGTGG
This sequence comes from Solanum piurae, assembly GCA_029582685.1. Lineage (NCBI taxonomy): Eukaryota > Viridiplantae > Streptophyta > Magnoliopsida > Solanales > Solanaceae > Solanum > Solanum piurae. Next base: position 23,570 of record JAJOOO010079737.1, read on the forward strand.
GAATTATGCAAAAAGGCACCAAATGAAAAAATTAAGGTCGTTAAAGATCGGGAATAAAACTTATATAACTATCTAAGTTTTTCTCTTTATAAACATAATCAAGATAGTGATTAGAGGAGAAAATAACAAAGAGCTATAACAAAATAAAATAAAAATTTAAGCACTTAAAAAAGTTGCATCAGAATATCTGACAACTAATTTTGTTTATGATAGTTAAAGGTCAGAAAAAACATTAAACAGACATCAAGATAGTGCTAATTCTTTCTAATCTACAAAAAGAAAAAAAACATATATGATTACAGTTTTAAAAAATTAAATAATGCCTATCAGTTGGAAGAAGTTAGAAAATCCAAAAAATCACACAAGTATGCTGGAGATTAAGGTGGATTCTTATGCTCCTAATAAAAAGGGGATGGATATTCTCCCAATATCAAACCACTATAGAAGTATGCTACGTTCACGGCCTTGGTGCATTGCTCGAACTGCAATTAACATGGATGAGAATTGAAATCTATTTATTATTAGGATACAATGCTTGATAGTGTAGTGGTTAAATTCCCTTATTAAAAGATGGGAAAAGGGTCAAAAATGCCCTTATACTATGTGAAAGGAACAAATATGCCCTCCGTTTATAGTTTGGCTCAAACATGCCCTTACCGTCAATACTTTGGCTCAAAAATGCCCTTGCAGTCAATATTTTGGTCCAGAAATGCCCCTATAGTTAAAAAAATGGGTCAAAAATGCCCTTTTCTGAATAAATATATTGTTTTTTTTCTTTTTAAACACATATTTTTCCTAATTAAAATATTATTAAAGAACACTATTCTTGTTTTCTTTCTTTTAAAATCACTTTAACAAATAAAAATGTAGGAAATATTTTTTTTCTTCTTAATCTCATTTTATCAATTAAAATAGAATAACTTCATGTACCCTTTCGACAAATAATATATGTCATTTATATACTACCATGGTATATCCATCATTAATTTATATTTATATAACGATTAAAAATAATGATAATAA